>CAUYQV010091569.1:0-52041 GCA_963574575.1 Galagoides demidoff
TCCCCTGAAAATAAGCCCTAGTGTGTCTTGAGAAAAAATAAATATAAGAGGGCAGTGCCTCTGGCTCAAAGGAGTAGGTGCCGGCCCCATATGCCAGAGGTGGTGGGTTCAAACCCAGCCCCGGCCAAAAATTGCAAAAAATGAAAAGCTGGAGGCTAGTGAAGGCTGATGATTGGAGGAAATGTGGGGCAGATGGAGATGCTGCGGCCAGCTCTGAGAGGGACGCCTGGGCATTCTCCGTCTGTGTTCTTGATTCATGATGGTTACCAAGGTTACCACAAAATTTAGCACTTCTCTATTTCCTAATCTGTATGTCACTGGTACTAGTCTTATCCTGTCCTGACCCAAAGAAAAGATATATCATTCAACAGTTTCTATCATTTCAACATAGAAAAAATGTAGGGAAAGGACAAGAATTTTACATAAGTTAATGAACTTGAGTTAAAGGAGAGCTACAAAGAAGACAGGTAACGACAAGCTCTGGATATGTAAGAAACAGAAAGTGTCGGGCGGCGCCTGTGGCTCAGAAGAGTATGACACCGGCCCCGTATGCCGGAGGTGGTGGGTTCAAACCCAGCCCTGGCCAAAAACTACCAAAAGAAAAGAAACAGACACTGACTCAAGTGTGGAGGACATAGATATGGGACAATTTTTAATTTCCAGGCTTCCCTAATGTCATCGTGAGGGTTTAAGTATTGTGGTGGTTTTGTCACCTCACGGACTTGGGGTTATTAAGTTTAGCTCACAGGAGACTTTACTTTGTCATAATCATTTCCCTGCTAAGCAGAGTAAGCTGCCTGCAGGTATGGCGTGATCCCCTTCACTGGAGACTTGAGCTCTCGCCGCCAGCCTACTCCAGGACATGATTAATGAAAGATAAGATTTATGTAGTACATGTACTTCCTAACCTTATTATGTTTTTATCTTAAATTAGAAGTTTATATGAAAGTGATTTCGATATAAATATCTAATAAAGTATTAAAAACTGAGAAATAGGGCCAGGTGTGGTGGCTCACACCTGTAATCCAAGCACTCTGGGAGGCCAAGACGGGTAGATTGCTGGAGGTCAGAAGTTCGAGACCAGCTTGAGTAAGAGTGAGACCTCGTCTCTACAAATAAGCCGGGATTTGTGGCAGGTGCCTGTAGTCCCAGCTACTTGGGAGGCTGAGGCAAGAGGATCCCTTGAGCATAGTAGTTGGAGATTTCTGTGAATTATGACACCATGGCATTCTACCGAGGGCAACAAAATGAAACTCCATCTCAAAAAAAAAAAAAAAAAAAAAAACTGAAAAATACTACAATTTGAAAAAGTAAAAACAATGTATAATTTGGGATCTAACATCTCTTTTCGTAGTTTTTGATAAATCCTTCCATGTTTTTAAATTTTTTCTCTTTAGTCTTGACAATGTTTTTTCACCACACAAGGAATTTTTAAATCTCTACGTCAAAATCTATAGTCATTGCTTTGAAAAGAAAAGCATTACAAGAAAGTGAAAATGAAACTATCCAAATGCATGAATGAAAGATTTGAGGTCAAGAAAAGACAGAGGAGAATGGGGACCAAGGACTGCAGGAGGAACATGACCTGAGACCACTGAGGGGCCTATTTCGTCTTCTCTGAAAAGTGATTACGTTGTCATCTAAAAGAGAATTTAAGTCTCAAAGCAGAGACTGCTGTTTAAAAACAATGAAAATAAAAAATACTTTATATTTTACAGTGCTTTATTTTTTGAAAAGAAATTTCAGTGGCATTGCTATAGTATAGGAAGCAAGGAGGGAGGGACGGTGAATATTGATGACATTATTGGAAATATTGATTGTGTCACTCAACGTCCTACTGACCTGTGAAGAACAGAACTTGGCCTTACCTTTGGCTACGGTTGGCATCTGAAAAGGGATGCTGATTACTCCCACCAAATCTCCCAGTGGAATCAGGGATCTCAAAATAGACCTGATTCTGATGGCTTCGCCCTTACCAGCGTGAATCAACTACACAGAAAGAAAATTAAAGGAATAAGATTGTGAAATCAATGGCAGGCACCTGTCTAGGACAGGAGTCCTCAAACTTTTTAAATAGGAGGCCAGTTCACTGTCCCTCAGACCGTTGGAGGGCAGGACTGCAGGCCCTGGGACAAGTCGGCTGCTAAGCAGGACAGGCAGCGGCTGCAAAAACACCCAGCAGGCTGGATAAATGTCCTCGGTGGGCCATATGTGGCCCGTGGGCCGTAGTTTGAGGACGCCTGGTCTAGGAAATCTGGGGTGCAGATTCCAAACCCAGAACAATTTTCTGTTAAATATAAAGTTAAGCCTCTCTCAGAAATTATTCTTTCAGGCTTATCTGAAGATACTTACTTGCCCACACAGTTTTCACTAATTAACCTACACAAAATTATGCATATTACGATCTAGGCCAGCTGGTTCATCCATTGGAAACAACAGTTTTTAATTCTCTTTGGGAGTATTAAGACATACTGATAATCTGATAAGTTTATGAATGCTTAGACCCCTTTCCAAATTACATATAAATACCTATCCTTTGTAGCACAAACAGTGATACAAAGCAAAAATAATTATCTTTATGTCTGAACATATACTAATACTGATGACTGATCTAGCTTTTTTCTCTCTTTATGATAAGAAATTAATCACATATTTATCTATATTCCAGCTGATTCGTCCCCAGGCTAGATTTACAAAGTGGAAGAAATGGTGACCATAAGCCCTAACAGTTCTTTTACCCTGACACAGGGTAACGAAGCGCCCTTGATAACTGTGGATCAAGATGTAGTCAAAATGGGGAGGCACCTGTGGCTCAAAGGAGTAGGATGCCGGCCCCATATGCTGGAGATGGTGGGTTCAAACCCAGCCCCAGCCAAAAAAAAAAAAAATGTAGTCAAGAATAACAGTGATTCTCTAGAACAGACTATAAGCTCCCATAACCAGCATGGGCACCTGCTTCCTCCATCACCTTCGGGGGTGTAAAATCAACCACAATTTCTGATACATAGGAGGCCTCAACTAATGCTTGTAAAGATGATCGCTTTCAGAAGTGCCAAGATTAATCCCTCAGTAATTCACTTAATTATCCTCTTAATATAATAAAATAAAAACTTATATTTATTGGTATAATTTCTCTCTTTCTTTTTGATCTTTTCACTGACATGAAAAAAAAGAACCAATATTGTAAGCAAGCTTTCTTTTTATCTGCAATCGCTTCCCCCATAGAAATTTTTGATTATCTGTTCCCGTTTAAAAAGAAGATAAAAAGGCCTGTTAGCTGTTTTTTCAAAAACTAGTTTCTAAGTTTTCTATCATTCTAGCATTTCTTTACCTGTAATTCCTCTCTGTTAAAAAAGAAAAGAGAGTATGGGGCGGCGCCTGTGGCTCAAAGGAGGAGGGCGCCGGCCCCATATGCTGGAGGTGGCAGGTTCAAACCCAGCCCCAGCCAAAAAAACTGCAAAAAAAGAAAGAAAAAGAGTATGTCATGTAAGTTTCAACATACAGGTATGAAAGAAAGAGACCAAAAAACCCAAAACCAACATAGATATTAAACTAAGGGCAGGGAGAGGGGACAAAGCCCTCGAGCCTCACACTCATTCTAGTTTAGAAACAGACTTGGGGTTTTTAACCCTTGTATACTAGCACTGGTCTGGATGGTTCAAACTCTGGGTTTGTTTATTAAAAGCTCTTAAAGCTAATTGTACGCCTAGGATTTTCAAAATGCATATCATAGGACAACATAGCACCCACTAGAATAAAACGAAGAAAAAATATTGGCATGTAATGCAGAGAAAAAGTATTATTCCATGAAACTTCTCTGTCATTTGGGTTAAAAAGTTTTAGAAAACCCCAATTTACACGGTCTGAAGAGCTCTTAACCTCCACGAACTTGCCTCTTCACTTTCCCCTAAACTTAGTGGCAAATACAAAGAGTTAAATATTGTACAAAAGAAAATGACTCTCAGTCACAGCAGTTGCTTTCTGGAAAGGAAATTGGAAAGAAAATATGTTCTTTTCTCCTCTAAACGAGGGGAGGCTGTCTGAGTTTTAGAGATCTATGAATAACTAAGCATTCTATTAATGCCTTGCACTGAAATCTCATTACTAATTTTACAACCAACGAGACATTCCCAACTAAACAAACATTTGTTCAGCAATTAGACTGCAGCTATTATTTCTAGTGGAGCATGAAGATCGCTAGGTTTGGACGAGGCTGGGATCTTGCCAGCGACAGAGCCCCTGAGCCCCAAAGCACTCACATGCATCTCAGGGGCACAGCGTCCTAAGAGGTCAATCAACGCTGCATAGAAGGTCATGATGGCGTTGCCCATGTGGATCGTGTCATCTTCTTCCTCTTCCGTGTCACTTTCATCAACGTTCCAAAATAAAGAGAAAGCAAATAACTGACATTTCGTAGTTATTACCTGGCTTTCAGACAAAAAAGAAATGGACCACAAGGAAATACATTCTTTTCCCCCTGATACTTTTCCTACACATGTTAAACTTACGGTTTAATATTTTTTAAGAAAAATACCAAAAGGTCAAAGATCAGATGTGAGATTCTAGTACGCAGTATTAAGATTCCTTTGAAGGGAAAATGAGGAATTTCTAATTGGATGATTTTTGCTCATTTCTCTCCTTTTTTTTTTCTGGCCGGGGCTGGGTCACCTCCGGTATATGGGGCCAGCGCCCTACTCCTTTGAGCCACTGGCGCTGCCCGGATTCTGCTCATTTCTGACATATGCGCAAAGAAAATTACTGATGGAAGGAGAGTGTAACTTTAGACTACTTTTATAAATAGCACACATAAAGAGAAAGGATAGCAAAGATTTCATCTAAGATTGCATGCGTAAGGCACCCAACACAGGCATTTGCCCAGAATAAGCTCTTCATAAATGTTATGGCACTTACTCACCTACCTCTATCCCAACTGTACCTACCCCCAGCCCCCCAGCAAATAATCCAACACAGCTCCCTCTGCATCGCTGTGACAAAAACATACATATTTACTATCCTGCTGACGAGTGACAAATCTGGATAACCCTCGAGGCTCACTTCCTTCCTCCTTGGTCACTTGGTAGACAGCTGTCTCAGCTGGACACAGCCATCTGCAGAATGATGGCAAGGCTTTACCTGACAACCTCGTTTCTGGGCATGCAAGGCTATTCCCAGGGCCCTCGGGTGGACACCTGCTAGTGTGGTCCTGAAACAGAGATCTCTGGATGTATTTTCTATGACTGCGAGAACCTCGGGGGCCCCTGGTACCCTCTGGCTGCCTGGTGAGCATGCAACATGGTGTGTGTATGAGGGCGGGGTGCTCCTTCTTGCTCTTGGAGGGCTCTGGGTCTGGAAATCTGGCAGTGGTGTTAAGAGAATATCTACACCCTGTCTGGATGTGAAAAACCGGGGTTTTCAGGATGGCATGGACTCTGCTACTTTTTATTTTTATTTATTTATTTATTTTTGCAGTTTTTGGCTGGGGCTGGGTTTGAACCTGCCACCTCCAGCATATGGGCTGGCACCCTACTCCTTTGAGCCACAGACGCTGCCTTCTGCTACTTTTTACTTGAAAATTTGCCCCAATAAAGGCTCCACATTATATTTTACCAGAGGCACTAGCAGTGTGGGTACATCACCCCCTTGAAGATGGTCACCTCAACAGATTAAAAATATAAAACACATTATATTTCACCAGAGGCACTAGCAGTGTGGGTACATAGCCCCCTTGAGGATGGTCACCTCAACAGATTAAAAATATAAAAACAAAACGAAATGTGAAGACACAGATAAACGACATGCAAGATGACTATGTCCGTTCCTGGAATCTAGAATGAACAATGTATGCTATGGAGAAGAAGACAGCAATGGTCTCTCCTGTTTGTCTCCTATGCTGTAAGCAAGAATTTCACTCCTCCCATAGACATCTTTTCTGAATTTTACCAACATACCAGATTAGTCACATCCCTCATTTTCTTGCTAATGAATTTTTCTCTCTCACTATAATCACAAAAATTCATTTTCATTACCTTTCTGCTCAACTCTAGTCCAAGCCCAAAGGTACACCTGCCATCATTGGTAACAACCCACTTTGCCCTAGCTCCCCTGGGAAAACTCACAAACTGTATCTCCTCCAACCTAAATCCCTCTCTACTAAATCTATCCAATCTTCCTCAGCTCTCTCTTTGTTCATTGAACCAATTCCAGCAGCAAATTCCATCCATTCTGCCAAGTCTAAGATATTCTATTTTCAAGGGGAGAAATCTTCAGTATCACAAGTTGTATCAGAGTTACTAGAAAGCAAAATATACTTTGTAAAGTTCCGAGTCAGGCAATGTAAGTCACTCAAGAGGGTGTGTATCTTAGACCTACAGTGTTTTACTGGATCCACTGTTTGGCGAGGGGCCATCGCGGGAAGGATCCTCTGCTATTTTAATGGCTTCTTCCATGGCTGCGAGAAGACCATTCCCGCCTTCCCCTCTCAAAGCAGGACCGAAGCACTCGGGCCTCCGGATGAGCAATCTCACCACCACGTTTGCATTTTCTTCCACACTCTCCCCTAAAGTCAGAGGGGGAAGGAAAGGAAACAAACAAGAAAAAAATCCAATGTACTCAGTACTACTGTGAAACCAATCTACAATCACTCACACTTGTGTATGAAAAATGAAACACAACTATAGCCTAGGATGAAGGAGAGAAGGGAGGGAGAGGGGAAGGGAGGGGGGTGGGTCAATAGAGGGAGGGTTGGTAGGGGGACCACACCTATGGAGCATATTGCAAGTACAAGTTGGATCTATCAGGTGTAGAACACAAATGTCTTAACGCTGTAATTGGGTAAATGAGGTAAAGGCTATGTTGATTAGTAGGATGTGAGCACTCCAATGTATACAAATAATCAACACATTGAATCCCATAATGGCATAAATGTATTTATGATCTATGTACAAATGACTTAACTAAAAAAAAAAGATAAGAAAAAAATTATACAGAAGTTCGGAGCAAATAAATGTTAAACTAATCATTTCTAATTTTAAAATTAACTGAGACCCAAGAACATCCTAGTAAAGCCAATATTTAATCCAAATTATAGTTTTATGTATGTAAGATATGGTAAAATTTTCTTGTACTTAAAATTTTCAAAGTAAAATATTATGGAGATATAAAGTACTCATTCTCATGAATGTGATAGCGGAAATGTCATAATCCTAAATATTACTAGAATACAATTTTAAAAATGTATGAGAATAGGGGCTTAAATATTTTAATTTAAATAAGAAAAGTACTATCAAAGAAATATTGTATAATAAATTATTACAGTGAAGAAGTCCTATTGATTACAAAATATACAATTTTTTTACTACTACCTCCTTCATCAAAATATTGGAATATCCTTATTATATGTATCTATTTGTATGCAGTTTTAATAATAACCATAGATGACCTCAAGCAATCAGGTTCTATTTACCATTACAGAAGACAGCAAATCTGAGGAAGTCTAGGTATCTCTCCCCTTCAACTGGATTCCACCCAATGTCCGGGTAGCCTTTACACACCAGCATCTGGCAGCTCTGCAGTCCACAACCAGCCAAATAACGAACAACCTACAGACAAGACGATTAGCAAAATGTCATCCCTCAGAAGAAAAGTCATTAGATACGTAACACCGGACAAGATAAATAATGTCCTCAAGATGTAATTTTGCAAATTCTTTTTAATCCATGATTATCTACTTGAATTTTAGTAAAACCTTAGAATTAAGATATATTTATATATATATATTTAAATATTAAGATGTATTTAAATATTATAGGTGCTATCATAATAAAATATTTACAAATAAACTCTATGAAAGAAAAATACTCCTAAAGCAACTCAAATATATATATTTATATATATAAATATTTATGAAGAAACTCTATGAAAGGAAAATATTCCTAAAATTTGTATCGTTTAGTTTGAGACATTTACTTACAGAAATCATAATATTTGATAAACTTCAAAACTAACTAATGACCACTAGCCCAATGTAAATACTGAAACTGTCTGAGATACAGAAGGATCTGATCTAAGATGTAAAGCTTTTTTTGTCTGGGGTTTTTGTTTGTTTTGTGACAGGGTCTTGCTGTCTCCCAGGCTGGAGTGCAGTAGAATCATCACAGCTCAATGCAGCCTCAAACTCCTGGGGTCAACCTCCTGTCTCAGCCTCCTGAGTCACATGGACTACAAGTGCACACCACCACATCCGGGTAACTTTTGTTATGTTTTATACAAACAGGATTTTACTAGGTTGCCCTGACTCCTGGCTTCAAGTGATCCTCCTGCTTCAGCTTCCCCAAGGTCTGGGATTCTAAGTATGAGCCACTATGCCCTCCTTGAGGTTCAGAGATATATTAAGAGGTAAATTGTTTCCAAAATGAGGTATCAACTTAATGGGGAAGGAGGTATGAGAACACACATAGAGAAAGAAAGAAGACCTAAGCTTAGATTCAAACAGCTTGGCTCAGATCAGGCCTGCTGAGCTTACTGGATACATCATTTTGAACAAGTTACTTATACTTTTGTACCCAAGTTTCAATGTCTATAAAATTTGTGATAATACTACCCACTTTCAGCCTTGTTGAAGTTAACACATTATATCTCTGTGCAGCTTTTACCTTTTAAAAGGCTTTGTTTCATAAGAATGTTGATCCTCTACAAGATTTCCTACAGATTCAGTTCTATAAGAAATCCCTACGGAAGTTTTACCAATGAACGTAAAGCTGTTAGAAGAACAACTTATCAAACAGATTGAGTTACACGAGCTCAAGCTAGATGAGTTTTAAAAAGAAGTAACACAGCTCGAATAGTTTATATCAACTATATTGAGGTATACCTGATGTACAACAAAGTAATCTACTTCAAATGTTTTTAAGAGCTTTGAGAGATGTGCACATCTGTAAACATGCACCAAAATCAACATTTTTATCACTCCTCAAAGTTCCACGGTGCTCTGAGCTGTCCCCTTCTCCCTACGCACCAGTTCCAGACACTCTGTTGCCTCTCGCTATAATCAGAGAAGCACACGCAAAGACAAACACACGTAAGAATACAGATACAGTCGGTTGATTTCTGTTCCATGGGGGGAAAAAAATGCTTGCAATCAGAGGAAATACCATATCTCAAATTTCTTGTTATTTATAACTTCTAACTAGAATGTAACATACAGTGTAAAGAAGAATTGCATAGAATGTCATTTATAACATATTATGTAATGCATAATGCCAATTACAATTCTAATATACTATAATTCTGATACCACTATAATACAGCTATTTATATTTAAACAAACTCAAGAAAGAACTATGAACAAGCATCATTCACAGAAATACACGGGGCAGGAACATTGCTCACTTTTTCCAGATCTGGCTCACGCAAAGCTAAGGCTAGTTCATTATTATCCATCACCGAGGCCGCGGCTACATCCAGTGGTGTTGACCCTCTCATAGCTGGTGAGGCTGTTAATTCAAATGAAGATGGAATAAAGCCTGGACTGTGTGGTGCAGCTACAGATTTCACATAAATACACACTAACTCTTACATTTTAATTTCTAAACATCACACATACGGTACAAATCTAAATTGATTTAAAGTTTAATTTTTTTGAAAAAAGTAGTCATTTTTTAATTGACAAAATTTTGGGTGTATTTATCATGTACAGCATGATGTTTTGAAATAAGTATACATTGTGGAAGACTCAACTGAGCTAATTAAAATAGACACTACATCACATACTTCTCGTTTTTAGTGGTAAGAACACTCAAAATCTAGTCTCTGCAATTTTTAAGAATAAAACATGCTGTAACTAATTGTGGTCACTATTTATTTCTCCTACTTAACTAAAATTTTGTATCATGAACCAGCAGTGCCCTCCTCCCAACCCTGGGACTCTACTCTCTGCTTTTACGGGTTCAACGATGTTAGAGTTCACTTAAAAGTGAGATTATGTGGGATCTGTCTTTCTATGCAGGGCTCATTTCACTTATTATGATATCCTCTAAGTTCATAAATGATAGGATTTCCTTCTTTATAAGGACTGAATAGTATTTTTTGTGCATCTATTTCACATTTTCCCTGTCAATTCAAAATCATAGTGACTGTGAATACTCCCACCTTGAACATGGGAGTGTAGACATCTCTTTGACATGCTGATTTCATTTACTTTCATTATACACCTAGAAGTAAAATTGTTGAATCATATGGTAGTCCTATTTTTAATTTTTTTGAGGAACATCCTTACTATTTTCCAAAATTGTTGTACCAATTTACATTCCCATCAATGGTGTGCAAGGTTCTCTTTTCTCCACACCCTTGCCAACAACGATCTCTTGTACTTTTGATAATAGAAATTCTAAAAGGTGTGAGGTGATACCTAACTGTGGTTTCCGGTTGCACTTGGTTAATGACTAGTGATGTTGACCATTTTTTAATATACCTTTTGGCCATTTGTAGGTCTTCTTTTGGGCAATGTCTATACATATCCTTTGCCAATTTTTTAACTAAACGTTCAGTTTTTAAACGCAATCTATGTGTATTATTTTGATCTAGAAATGATTTAAAAGTCATAGATTTACTTACCAAGACCAACACTGCTGTTTTCCAGTAAATAACTGAGATGATCAAACATAGCTTTTTGATTCTGCCGACTTATACGACAGAAGTAACAGAGAAAACGGCAGCAGTTGGCCACCATCTTGGGAAACGTGATTTCCTGTGTAAAGAGCGCTTGGTTAGCTAAGGAAAGCAAATAATCTTTATAAAATTGAGTTCAGAAACTGAGGCCTCAACCACATTGTCAATGCACATGTGTCCAACTGTGCCAAACTTTAGACACTGAAGACCCTCAATGTGTAGACTATGATTCACCTTGTCCTTGAACCACTAAAAATCAAGCCTGAAGCTAACTCACTATCGTCAATGGGTAAGATGTGGAATTAATTTATAGCCCTAAATTTAAAGGTTGGCATAAGCCTGGTTTAGGAATCGGGCAGACCCAGTTGCAATTCCCGACTACTGCTATTATCTGTGTTTCCTTGGGAAATTATGCAATCTCCTTTGTTCTGTTCTATAATATGGATAAAAATACTTACTTTAGGTAAAGAGGGGGGAAAAAGATTCATTGAGATAATTTCCAAAAAGTATACAGTTCAGTACTTGGCACAATACAGTAGGGTATTCTTATCAGTATTATCATTATTATCATCAAGATCTCAGGGATTTACATTGCTCTGATTTGCATCTGCTGAGATGGGTCCCTAACTGGTTGGTGGCCCCACCAAAGACATCTCCCTTGAGGGCCAGATCTTGTCACAGGATACCCCAGATGTTCCCTGACATCCTTCCCTAACAGAATACTGTATATTATCAATACCTTTATAAATCTAACTGGAGACAGGTTGCACATGGGAAATATGGACATGTTTCTTTATTGTGACAAATATGGCTTGAAATTGAAAATAGAGAACTATTAACATATTTTACAATCAGAGGTTGTGATATTATACTGATTTATATGAAATTGTTTATTATATTATTCTCCAATTTAGCTTTCAAGGAATTTAATTTAAATTGTAGTGACTTAAAAGTTCACTTTGGACTCTTACAACAAATACATTCCAGAGTATCATCATCAAATCTTGAGCTGATAAGAAATCTGGTGAAACCAACTATCGTCTGAATTATAAGGAATGGCTCAGTCTGAAGATGATGCTGTGTCATGGGCTTGTGATGTGATGGGGACTGACTTATAATTCAAATCAGTTGATATATATTATAGTTAGTTAAACTTTAAAGGTTTAAATATCCCCTAAGTGGGAATAATTTAGAAAACAACAAATTACACAGCACAAGGCAGAAACTTATCAATATCATGGGGGAAAAAATAGTAGCACATCCAACTCACTGAGGTTTGTATGTTTTTTGCCACAAAAATGTTCTTTATTGGTTTCATATTTGTATTGAGTACTCTGGATATTTACTTTTATATTCTTGTGACACGTCACTAAGAAGAATGTGCTTCAACTCCATCCAGATAAATACAAAAGATGTAAAGTCTCCATCTTATTTAGGGCTAAATAATGTTCCATGGTATATACCACAGTTTGTTAAGCCATTCATGGGTTGATGGACACTTGAGTGGGTGATGGGCTCAACTACAACTTGAACTTTACCTAAGGAATACAAACAATGTAGCCTAATCATTTGTACCTTCATATTAAACTGAAATAAAAATAAATTTTAAAATGTTCTTTATAAAATAGTCCTCCTAAAAGGAATTAAGACATTTTCATTCAGGACTAGCAGTCCATGTACTCCAGGACAGTCACCACATAGCATCCCTTTACCTTGGACTCTCCACCTCCAAGGACATTCACCATGACCTCCATCACCGTCTCGTGCATCCCCAGTGCCCTCATGAGATTAGGGTGTTGATAGAATACTTTGTTATTCATGATATCCCTGGAAAAAAACAGTGGAGGTGTGAGGGAAAACACAGAGATCAGGAAAAAAATTAAGATTTATCTGAGATTGTGATAAATCTTTTAGAAATAATTTATGTGGATTGAAAAGTGAGAGTAATCATAGGCCAGCTACAGAAGTTAATGAAGGCAATCATGTTTTCATCAAAAATATTGACTGTCTACCAAAAGTGATATACAGTGTCTACTATTTTCAATTATGTGAAACGTATTCAATATGTAAACATCAATTTGCATGAAATATATTTCGGACACATCATTCCTAAATTTGTGGCCATCCAGCCAGGAGTCCAACCTTCTGTAGAAAAATATGAATCAGTATTATACTATCCTTATTATAAAAAAAAGTCCTATGAAAATTCTCAATATATAAATATCTCTGCTTTTCATATACTCTATGCCATTCAATGTGTAAAATAACAGTAGTATTTCCTGTCATATTCCTATTACCATTCTAGCAAGATGCTGTAAAGGATGCACAGTCATTCTTCAAGAGAAACTGAATACGTGTGAAATCCAGGCACAAGCCATCCAGCCATTAAAACAGACATTCAATTTAAAGCAACAGCAGCAGACAGTACCTACGATGTTTCATGTTCTCATCGCTGAATTAAATGTTCCTGAAACACGTGTGTCAAGGTGTTTCGAAGACTCTTAGTGTTCAGGAGACAGTGTCACTCATTGCAAATTGAGCTCTATTGATTTCTATTTTAACATAAATCAACTCAATGCTAAGACTCTTTTCTAAAAAGTGCTTTCTTGCTAGAGCAATAGGAAGAAAATAACATACAGTTTATGAGAAAATTGAAACCTCTCTTCCAATTGATTAAATGAATCACTCACCTACTCATTTAGTTATATGCTCAACTTTAATCACCACAGCTATATTTTAAAAATAGACTAGTGCTTAAATAAAGGAAGCTTTTAGGTAGCACAGCTCAGAAAAACACTTTGGGGCCCAGCCCTAATATAGGTGTGACTTTTTTTCATGCAAGAACAAACCAAACTAAACAAAGCTATCTTTTTCCTTTTCTTTTTTTCGTCAATTCAACTCTTTTTGAATGAAGTAACTTTAATTTTAAAATCTTGTGTGCTTTTAGTTTTAGATAAATTAAAGATTATAATTCTATTGCCCAGTAGTCCAGACTGTGACGCACCTAGCATGTTTGTGTGTGAAATGTTTCTAATACCACAAAAATGTAGCATTTTAGGTTTTAGTATAACTTTGAGTTTTATCACGAGTGAATGATTTACTTTTTAATAGCACATGTTACCGCTGTGTGTTCATTTAAGAAAGCGATCTCCAATGTACGCAGCCCTATTATGAGACTAATTTATAGCTTTCGTATGGAAGCTATAACCTAATTATAGCCTAAGAATATGGGGAGACGGGAGGGGAGGCAGAATGGGTGGAGGGAGGTGATTGGAGGGATCACCTCTACGGTTTATCTTACAAGGGTACAAGTGAATCTTTCCAAGAGTAGAATATAATCGTCTTAACACAATAACTAAGAAAATGACACAAAGGCTATGTTAACCAGTTTGATGAAAATACTTCAAACTATATATAAAAACATCACACTATACCCCATGATTGCATTAATGTACACAGTTATCATTTAATAAAAAGAAAGCGATCTCCATTTCCTGGAAGGCTCTCTGTTCATTTGGTTAAGGAAGTACACACTTTGTATCAAGGCCTCCTCAGGTCAGATTCAAATATTAGTTCTCAAATACGACCCTCGCCCATACGATCAGAGGTACAGACCGTAACATTCGCCTTTCTGTGTCGGCTTTTCTGCTTCCCCCCTTTATTCCCTTAGTACTCTTATTTTCATTGGGATGACCATCAGTTTGGATTATGACCTTCCCATCCACTTTTATAATTTTAAATATCTAATAGGACCACAAGCAATAGAAAATATTGTTTTCTGAGTTTAAAATGTACAGCAATGCTATCAGACAATTTGGATCAGTATCTATTTGCTTTCTTCCCTCATTATTTGTGAGTTCTGCCAAAGAAGAAACTTGGTGTTTTGTGAGTTTTTTTTTCAAAGAACCAACCCGAGGTTTATTTGACCAATTTTATTGTTTGTGTTTTATTTTCTTCATGAGACGATTCTCTTTATTACCTCCTGTTTTGCTTAATATTTATGTAAGTATATTAATTAGCTTGTTGGGATGAGAATTTGTCTTTAATCACTTCTAATACTCTATATGCCAGGTTTCTACATTTTTTAAAAATTGTATTTTATTTTATTTTTTATTTTTTGCAGTTTTGGCCGGGGCTGGGTTTGAACCTGCCACCTTTCACATATGGGGTCAGCAACCCACTCCTTTGAGCCACAGGCACTGTCCTATTTTATTTTTTTGTAGAGACAGAGTCTCACTTCATTGACCTCGGTAGAGTGCTATGGTGTCACAGCTCACAGCAACCTCCAACTCCTGGGCTTAGGCAAGTCTCTTGTCTCAGACTCCCGAGTAGCTGGGAGTACAGGTGCCCAGCACAACACCCAGCTATTTTTTTTGTTGCAGTTTGGCCAGGGCTGGGTTTGAACCTGCCACCCTTGGTATATGGGGCCGGTGCCCTACCCACTGAGCCACAGGTGCCGTACCAGATTTCTACATTTTTATGTTTTGGTGTTTTTCTTATGAACATCATATTACTTTATATATAAAGCAATTATATGTGTATATATATATACACACACACACATATTGCTTATATACTGATATATATTGAAGTATATATGTCATATTGCTTACATATATATTTTAATCTGCTATTATTTTGATTCCATCAAGTTTTCACATCTACAACCTATACAAATTTATTAATATTTGCTTATATTTATATTACTGACAGTCTCAGCGAGTGAGTACATGAGGGCTGTCCAGAAAGAATCCAGCCATGCAATATACAGAATATGATTTAATAAAGGCTGGATACTTTCCGGACAGCCCTCCTAGTATGAGGGCTATTTACACTCCTGGTGTAGAAAACCTACGGCGTTCCGATCTTTCTCTCAATGTTACCCTTCAGCATAAAAACCTTAGACGGTCTGTCCGTGAAGGACTATAAATAAATCACCTGAAATATCTTTGTTTGGTGCTCACTCTTGAACCTGGGGGATAAATTTTAACACCCAAATCCACAGGAAGCCCATGCTCCATCATGGTGAAGCCTCCGAAAAGTTTCTTTCTCCCTGCCCTTTTTTTTTTTTTTTTTTTTTGCTGTTTTGCCCAAGGCCAGGCTTAAACTCATCACTCCCAGTATATGGGGCTGGAGCCCTACCCCTTGAGCCACAGGCACCGCCCCTTTCTCCTTGCTTTTTCCAAGTTCCAAAAGATACAGACAAGCTTCCTTACTATTTCCCACAACCCACCACAGGTTTTAATGCAATTTTGTTATCCTTTGTTTTTCTATATGACCGTATATTGCTAAAGGATTCAAAAAAGACAGTCTAAAATATTGCCTGTGTCAGGCCACCTTAGCATCTAGCTGTAAACTTAGTCATTATTTTGTTATTGATCAACTTTCTTATTTAAAGATAATCTCCAGAAAAGCAGTAAATCTATCGTTCATGTGATCCAGACAGTATATTTACATTAATGTCCCTGCTGTACTTACTATTGGGATCACAGACTAGAAAGAAAAGGTCTACGAGACAAAGGGTTGTAACATTTAAATAATGTACCCTAATCCATGAATCATCAGCTGCTCCTCTTCTTTGCCCATTCTCACACTCAGCAGAGAGCGGATCTGCCCGAGAGACGCCAGCAGCTTGATGGTGTCCTCCACAGAGACGCCATTGATGGTGTAGGTCTTGGGCAGAGCCCGGACCAGACCCCCGATGCCGTCGTACTGCCGATGGAGCAAGGCAAACATGGCCCTCACCAACTCAGGGTCCTCAATGACAGACTCCTGAGCCCATCGGACCATGGTCTCAGAAATCAACTGCTGAAGTGTGGCTGCAAAGTCATTATGGATTTTTTTTTTAAAGGAAAATAAGAAAAGACAAATCAGTTAGACATTTCAGCTCTATAGCCCACCCCAAACTGGTATCTCTATTTATATCAGAACTGAAAAGACTAGGAATATTCTTTGAAGAAAATAAACTTCACTGAAACATCATGTACATACATTTCCATAAAGATCAGTTATGGTCATGCAAAGATAAAAATACATAAAGATTTCTTTAGAAAGATCCTTATAATTAATTAAGCTTTTTCAAAGTTGTACCACTTGTTCAAAATTACTGTTGCAACCTGTAAGTAACTGAAAGAATGGAAGTTAACAGGATGTGTTGATTAGTCTTACTTTTGTTACATAATATGTCTCCTCGATGGTATGACATCTTATTACCTTATAATAAGGTACCATTACCTTATAATGGTCAGTCATGGATATTTAAGGAGATGTCTGTTTATCCAACTGTTGTCCTCAGTTGAATCATTTGTAATAAGAACCATGTAACTATATATTTACTTAAATTTGAACCCCTATTTGTCACTTACAATGTCTCTAAAGGAATTTGATCGTGAAGTTGAACTAAAGTGAAAAGTTATTTCATACGTAGTCTTGCAATGTGACATGCAATGGAAGCATACTCAAAGGCAACAGAAACTTCTACACTTCTTAAAATAAACAGGAAAAATGCCAAAACTAAGTGGGATTGTTGTGACCAATTCATCCATAGCCAGGCACTTAATTCCTATCATTAATTTTCAAAAGAAGCAATTTGACTTCCAGCTAGAAATTATTTCAGGAAAAACAAAAACTACCAATTGTAACTAAATACAAAATGCAAATAGCATGCCAATTTATCTCCATATGTATCTCAAAACTACGCTATCATTTTAGTAGGTCAAGATCAAAAGCTTGATAATAAAAGGGATTCATAAGAAACTGTGAACTCTGATTTTCAGGATAACCTGACTCACTCTGATTGTGACACTGAAGAATACATTTAGAAATTATTTCATGGATAAAGGTTTTACACTGTAAGTTAGTTTCTTCTTAAAGCTGCAAATATTTTAATGAGTTTATTTATTTATTTATATTTATTATTATTATTACTTTTGATGTTTTTGGCCAGAGCTAGGTTTGAACCTGCCACCTCCAGCATATGGGGCCAGTGCCCTACTCCTTTGAGCCACAGGTGTCACCCAACTTTAGATTTGGGGGGGGCGGGGCTGCGTTTGAACCCAACACCTCTGGTATGAGGCCAATACCCTATTCCTTTGAGCCACAGGTGCTGGATTTATTTATTTATTTATTTTCAGAAAATGCTATTAATAAACCAGCAATGCATCTTAAAAACCAATAGAGTCTTGAGTCTGGGAAATGAGGAATAAGTAGGCCAGGTCTTGCAGACTTTCTCCACGTGTCTTGCTCAAGTGATTCACTGCCAAGGGCGCTTACTTTGCTTCCAGGAGTAGCAGCTGTTATTCTTGGTTAAACAGGGTGTGGATGAATCAGCAATGCATAACACTTTAGGAAATACTTCAGAACCAAGGTAGAGTTATAGATAGTATCTATTTTGACTTTAAAAGAAAGGTTAAATTTGATGCAATAATATTTGAACATCAACCGCATAGTATTTTATTTTTAATTTGTCTATTTTTTTAATTTCTGTTGCATAGTATTTTAATATGAAGGCTAAAGTATTATTCCCTTTATACTTTCTCTTGATTGTATCTGATTAAATGCCCAAATTCTGAGTTCTCCAGAAAGACCATCTAGCGTGGTCTTTTCATGCTGCTGCCTCTCAGCCTGGTGCTGTAAGTCTGGCTACATAATGCCGTCTACACCTGGTAGCTTCAGGCACCTACTTAAGGATTTGAGTCTTGGAAGTTTCAAACTCAGTTATCTTCCTGGCTTATCCAGTAGTACAGTGCTCATTCAGAGGATGAGTAAGTGTTGGTGGTTGAGTCATTTTGCCAAATGCCTCTAAGCCTACTCACAGGACTTCCTCAAGTCACTCTCAATTGGCTTCTCTGCCTGTTTCTTCTTCAAGTATGTCACCTTCTCCACCAGGGACAGCAGACGCCCTCTGATTGTCAAATCACTGTTTCCATCCAGGGACCCATCTTCATCCAGCTCAATACCTAAAAGAAAGAAGAAAAAATTTCAAGACATACATTTGGGCAAGTAATTCTCAGGCCTTACAACTTTTTGTGCTCCTAACTTAGGGCAATATTGGGAATGTGAGAACACTGAGGGAAGCGACCTTGGCCACCAGCCCTCATCAGTAAGGTCCGCCAGGGAAGTGACCTTGGCCACCAGCCCTCATCAGTAAGGTCCGCCAGGGAAGTGACCTTGCCCACCAGCACTCATCAGTAAGGTCCACCAGGGAAGTGACCTTGCCCACCAGCACTCATCAGTAAGGTCCCCTAGGGAAGCTACTTTGCCCACCAGCCCTCATCAGTAAGGTTCACCAGGGAAGCAACCTTGCCCACCAGCACTCGTCAGTAAGGTTCCCTTGTCAGCCTCTTTCCCTCTTCTCTCTGTTCCCTTGTTCTTGTACACTCAGGGTTACTGACAGCTAAGACAAAATGTAGAATTAAGCAGAGACCAAAAAGACTGTCTTTGGAATGAAGAGCAGTTCTGCTGTTTGTGCTGCCTGGGAGCCCTGGCTTTGGACATGTCTGCTTATATCTATCATCCTGCCCCACCTAAAAATCCCTCTGGACGTTTATTCTCATCTTTTGCCTCCAAAAAACGTCAGTGGTATTTTGTGATAACTTGAGAGACAAAAGGAATAGACATAATTAGGTACCAGGGGATGCTTTATGTCTGAAGCAATAGTTCTACCATTTTATATTCTACTCTCTCTCTGGAGAGAGAGTACAGTTTTCTGGCAGTCATTCAGTTCTTCGTCCACAAACCAAATTATGCACAAGGTGCTGTTTTTGTTCTCTTCATTAAAATTAGATAAAAATAACACCACTGTTGCATATCTATATCTATCTATCTACATCAATTAAAAATTTCTAATTTATTTTTTTTACTGAATCATAGACCTTATCCACATCACTGCACACAGCAGTAAGTAACTACACATACAGAATACCCAGTCAATTCCATTTTGAAAGGCTTTAGAACAAAAGGAAGATAATTTCCCTTAAGAGATCTGGACTACTGACATATCGCTCCATGCAAAACTTCCTCAGGCATTCAATAATTTCAAAAGGTACAGGTTGGATTTTTTAGCAGCATCCTGCAAAGTGGCCCCTCATCAGGTTTAATACGACTGTTTGTCATCAAATTTCTTAACTTCAAAAAAAATGTTTTGAGGTATGACTGATAGACAAAAGCTGCACATATTTAATTTATACAATTTGATGAGTCTAGACATATACCCGTAAAACCCTCACCACAATCAGGAATAGACAATAAATCCATCCAACGAAAGCTCTAAGTTTCCTAATGCTCTTTCAGTTTGGGGTTTGGGTTGGTTTGTTTGTTGTTGTGAAAAAACTCAACATGAGGTCTTCCTCTGAACAAAATCTTAAGAACACAATATAGTGTCATGAACTACAAGGAAACTGTCTCACAGCTCATCTCGAGAACTTTCCCATCCTGTGTATCTGAAACTCCATACCTTTTGACTAAACCAACCTTGTACTTCCCTTGCCATAGAGAGAAAGAGCGAAAAGAGAATTTCCATCACCTTCTGCTCAGTCTCACTGCTATGATTTTTCTATCCCTCAGGAATTTCTATACAGGAGCAGTTAACCATCTCACCACAACAAAAATTGTTATATGAACTTTAAATAGTACCAGGCATATATACATAATTTTGTATCCGTCTATGTGGATTACAAATACACAATAAGAATCGTTAATCAAGAAGACCTTACCGCAGTGTGTCATCAAATCCTCGTGGAAATCCAACAGCTGGTCACGAATTTCTTCAGAACAGGGACATTCACTTTTGTCATCCTTGAAATTGAGAAGCATATTGATCTGAAAGTTGAAAAACCAAGAAAGGGGAAGAAGAAGGGAAAAAAGAAAGGTGAATTCAAGAATGACAAAGCAAAGATCACAGAGGCAAGGATGTTCAAAGTCTGTTTCCAGGTGTTCATAAATTAGGCCAACAGGAGGCAAATCATGGTCTATCACTCAGTCCAACTACTACCCCCAAATCGACCAAATCACAGACAGCTTAACAAGCTACAAAACCATCCAACCACCCAATGTTGGTACCTCATTCTCAGTTCCACAATGTGAGACTTTCATATACTTTTACAATTCTTGACTAAAAGTTTGAAATGCCATTTTCTATTTTTTTTTATTAAATCATAGCTATGTACATTAACACTATCATGGGGTACAATGTGCTGGTTTTATATACAATTTGAAATACCTTCATCAAACTGGTTAACAGAGCCTTCATGGCATTTTCTTAGTTATTGTGTTATGACATTTACACTCTACATTTAGAAAGATTCACATGTGAAATGTTATTTTTTAAGAAGTATTTTAATATGCTTAACCTAAATCTCCATTCTTTTCTAGCAAATACCTATCCTGTATCAAATATCTAAAATGACTCTTTTTGAGAAGGATACAGCTATCACAAAGAAGAAAAACCTACATACAATTGAAAAAGAACACAGGTTGAGTATTCCTTATCTAAAATGCTTGGGACCAGAAGTGTTTTTATATTTTGAATTCTTTTGAATTTTGGAGTACAGTTGTCCCTTGGTATCCATGAGAGGTTGACTTAACATCTCTCCCCACCCATGTATACTAAAACCTGTGGATGCAATTGTCTTTTACATAAAAAGCCACCATAACCGCACATAACCTATGTGTATCCTCCTGTATTCATTAAGTCATCTCTAGATTACTTATAATACCTAACACATCAATGCCCACAGATCACTTCATTCACAAGGATTTAACATCGTACTCAGAACACAGCAAATTCAAGTTTTCCTTATGGGAACTCTGTGGATATTTTTTTTTTCTCTGAAAATTTCTGATTTATACTTGGCTGAATTCGTGGATGAGAAAACCAAGGCTATGAACAGCTGACTATATCTGCTTACACATAATGAGCTATCTTGGGAAAGGAACCCAAGTATGAACACAAAATTCATTTCCGTCTCATGTACACCTAATCTGATGGTAATTTTGGACAGTATTTTTAATAATTTTGCTCATGAAACAGAGTTTATACTATTAAGTATTTCTGTGTGGAATTTTCTACTGTGGCTTCATGTTGGCAATCAGAATGTTTCTTGTTTTGGAGGATTTTGATTTTGGAATTTTTATATTAGGATGCTCAATTTGTGTAATGAATAAATATGCTATTGCCCACATTAATGGTTCAATAACACAAACTGGAAAGACTTTCTTCCGATTGTTTTAGTTGTAGAGGTAGTAGAATTAAATTTACGAATGAAGAAAAGAAAGTCGCTATGTCATAATTTTCCTTTAAGAAACAATTTTAGGTTTTCTTTATGGAGATTTGTATGTGATTTTTCTGGGTTTTTTTTTCTGACTAAACATTTATTTGGAGATAATTGTACATCATATGTTATTGTAAGAAACAGTACAAAGAGACCACATGTACACTTTACCCATTCCCCGTAGTGGGAACATTTTATGTAACTGTAATATAATAGTACAACGAGGATAGCAATATGACGTGGTCTACACAGAGAATAATTCCTTTACCTCAAAGATCCCTCCCATTACCTGCCCCCCCCCTTTTTTTGCAGTTTTTGGCCAGGGCTGGTTTTGAACCCACCACCTCCAGCATATGGGGCCGGCACCCTACTCCTTTGAGCCACAGGCGTCACCCGTCCTGTTACGTTTTTTATGACCATATACATCCTCCTGTTTGCTCCTCTCCCTTAACTCCTGGAAATCACTAACCTGTTTTCTATCTCTATGCTTTTATCATTTAAGGAGAAGGGAGGGGGGAGGAGGGGTAGAGGGAGGGTAATTGGTGGGACCACACCTACGGTGCATTTTACAAGGGTACATGTTAAATCTACTAAGGGTAGAATATAAATGTTTTAATACAGTAACTAAGAAAATGCGGTAAAGGCTAGGTTAACCAATCTGATGAAAGTATTTCAAATTGTATATAAAACCAGCACATTGTACCCCATAATTGCATTAATGTACACAGCTATGATTTAATAAAAAAAGAATGTTATATAAATGGAATCATATAGAGTGTATGTATTCCCATGATATTTTAAAAGATACTTGTTTAAAAAATATTAACTGTATATATTTATGAGGCACAAGGCACAATGTGATATTTAGATATGTGTACACATTGTAGAAAGAGTAAATCAAGCTAATTTTCTTTTCTTTCTTTTTTTGATGAGAACAAATATTGAATGTGATTTTTTTTATGTCAGCCATGTCTGCAGGGATACCCTGTTTTATTACTGATGTGAATAGTGTGTGTCTTTTCTCTTTGTCTTTATAAAGGTTTGCAAATTTTATTAATCTTGCAAAATAACCCACTCTGGGATTCATTTTAGTTCTATTATTACTCTGTGGATTCATTTTTTGCTGTTATTACCCTGCTTTCTTTTTCACTGATTTCTGCCCTAATCTATATTAGTGCCCTCTCTCTGCTTGTGTTGGGTTCTTTCTGCTTGCTTTGTAATCTAAATTCTTGAGATGGCAGCTTAAAAAAAAAAAAAAGGAGTGTTTTCCTCTTTTGAAATGTAAGCATTGAGGGCTATAAATTTCCCTCTCAGCACTGCTTTGACCAAAGCACAAATTTCATATGTAATATGTTCATTTACTTCTAGTTCAAAATTTCCCTTGAGACCTTCCTCAAACCATAAATTACTTAGCAGTGTGTTTTTTCTAAAGGTTTAAACATTTTCCTGTTGCCTTTATGTTATTTATTTCTAAATTGATTACAATGTGATAAAGCAATTCTGTATGATTTCCATATTTTAAAATGTGTTGAGGTTTTTTATGGCAGGGGATATGGCCCATCTTTGCAAGTGTTTCATGGACACTTGAAAAGAATGTGTATTCTGTTCTCTGGAGTATTCGATAAATGTTGATAGATCCATTAACTGATGATAATATTGAGTTTTCCTATATACTAGCTCATTTTTCTAGTTAGGTTTTGTTGTTTTTTTTTTTTTTTTTACGAGAAAGAGTATCAGTATGTCACCCTGGAGAGAGTGCTGGGGCATCATAGCTCACAGCAACCTCAAACTCTTGGGCTTAAATGATTCTCTTGCCTCAGCCTCCCAAGTAGCTGAGACTATAGGCACCCACCACAACACCCAGCTATTTTTGTTTATTTGTTTGTTTGTTTCAGTGGTCATTGTTGTTTAGCTGGCCTGGGCCATGTTTGAACCTGCCAGCCTCAGTGCATATGGCTGGCACCATAACAACTGTGCTACGGGCGCCGAGCCCTGGTTAGCTGTCTTATTAATTATTGAGAAAGGAGTTTTAAAGTCTCCCCTGATAATCTTGGGTTTGATTCTCCTTTCAGTTCTACCAGTTCTCACTTCACATACTTTGTAGTTCTACGATTTAAAGCAGACACATTGTCTTCTTGGTAGACTTACACTTTATCATTATGTGTTGTTCCTGCCTCTTGGGTAACTGTCTTTGCTCTAGGTCAGTGATTCTCAACCTTCCTAATGCCGTGACCCTTTAGTATAATTCATCATGTTGTGGTGACCCCCAACCATAAAATTATTTTCGTTGCTACTTCATAACTGTAATTTTGCTACTGTTATGAATCGTAATGTAAATACCTGATATGCAGGAGACCTCCAAAAGGGTCGTGACCCACAGGTTGAGAACCACTGCTCTAAAGTCTACTTTAGGGGTACAGTCATTTTTACTTTTTTGATTAATTTTATATATATATATATTTTTGGTAACTTTCTTTGCTCTTAAAGTCTATTTTAGGGGATATAGTCATTTTTACTTTTTGTTTCATTTATAAAACAAAAATTAACATATATAATTTATATATATGAAAAATTAACATATATATAATTTATATATATATGCAGCCCATCTATTTTAGATTATTGACATTCATATAATCACCTATATACTATAAGTCTGGGATTATATTTCAGCTCTGTTTGTTCCCTCTGATTTATCATTCTTGACATGTTATGGGTTACTTGAATAAATTCTAGGATCATTTTGATTTATCCATGGTATTTCTCTGCATACACCTTTGTATATAGATTTTTTAGCAGCTACTCTAGGTATTACTATATATATATAAATAAAAATTATACAGTTTACTAGTATTGACATTTTACCAGTTTGAGCAAAGTAATCTTACTCTTTATCTCCCATTATGTACCTTTGCTTTAATCTATATCTATACCTATGTCTATATATACGATCGTCTTAAATATGCCTTATACACACACTTAGAACCATTTCAGACAGTTACATACCTTTTGCTCAAATGTCAAACAGAATGTAGAAAACTCCAGAGGAAAAGAAAAGTGCATTGTATTTACCCATATTTTCTGTTGTTTATTCTTCCCACCTGATTTTCTAAATTTCCTTCTTTTGTCATTTTCTTTCTGTTTAAGGATCTTCCTTTAGTGTAGGACCACTGCAGCCACATTCTTATTAACTTCCTATTACCTAAGAATATCTTGACTTCTCCTTCATTCCTTAAGAATATTTTGATGACACAGAACTCTGGGTTGACACTTCTTTTCTTTCACCACGTAAAAATTGGTGTGCCACTTCCTTTCACCCTTCATGCTCTCTGATGAGAAATCTGCTGTCATTCTAGTAGGTTTTCCCCCTATAGGTACAGTATCATTTCTTTTAAGACATGTTCTTTGCTCTTAATTTTCAGAAATTTGACTAATGCATGTTGTGGTACAGATTTCTTTGGGTTTTATGCTATGTGAAATTTACTCAGCTTGTTGAATCTTTAGCTTCATATCTTTTGCTGAGTTTGGAAGTTTTCAGGCATTATTTCTTCAATAATTTTTTTCAGATTGCCCTCTTTCTCCTATCCTCTGAGATTCCCATGTTACAAATGGTAGATCTTTTTGTTATATTCACACTGTTTCCTGAGGATCTGTGTATTTCTTCAGCTTGACTTCTCTCTTTTTTCCACATGGGGCGGCTTCCAATGTTCCCTCTTCAGTTCAGCAGGACTTTCCTCTGTCCTCACCAGTCTCCTATTAAGCCCATTCAAAGAACTGTTTTTCTTAGTTATTAGGTTTTTCAGATCTAAAATTTCCATTTGTTTCTTCTTTACATCTTTTATTTCTTTGTCGAAACTATCTGCCTTGTTTTATTTCTTTTTTCCATTTTGAAGCAATTTTATGATGGTTTTTTCAAAGCTTTTTCAGGTAATGGTAATATCTCTATCATCACAGTGTTAGTGTTTATTGCCTTTTTTCATTCAAGTTTTTCTTGTTTCTTGGTTTGAGTGATCATTTAATTGAAATCAGCACATTTTGAGTATTATGTTATGAGCTCCAGCAATTATTTAAACCTTGTTTTAGCTGCTTTCTATGCTACCATCAAGCAGGAGAAGGGCCTTGGTGCTTCATTACTGCCAGGAAAGAGTGAAAGTCACTTCCCCACTCAGCCTCCTTGGACACGAAGAGAGAGGGGAGCCTGTGACTATCAGGCAGGGGTGGGAGTTCTAGTTCCCCACTAGAGCTGTACTAATACAACCTTTACTAAAAAGGGTAAGAGTGCCTTGCTGATTCTCCTTCCATGCCCCTACTGGCACTCTGGAAGGGGTACGCCTTGTCCCCACCTGGTGACAATGGAAGTCTTAGCTCTCTCTTCTACTAGAGAACCTCACCACAGCCTGGAGAGGATAGACAGAACTCAAGGTCCTCTACTCAGTCCATGCTGAGTGATGCAGGGCACAGTTTTTCCTGTGGTTTCTGGCTGGAGTAAGCAGTTATTTTTTGTTCTGTTTTGTTTTATTTTTGAGACGGAGTCTCACTCTGTTGCCCTAGTAGAGTTCCATGGAGTCATAGCTCATAGAAATCTCAAAGTCCTGGCTCAAGTGATCCTTATGCCTCAGCCTCCCAAGTGTAACTGGGACTACAGGTGCCTGTCAAGACACTTGGCTAATTTTTCTATTTTTGATAGAGATCCGAGGTCTTGCTCTTGGCTCAAGCTGGTATTGAACTCTGAGCTCAAGTAATCCATCCACCTCAGCTTCCCAAAGTGCTAGGATTACAGGTGTGAGCCACTGTGCCCAGCTTAGTAGGGCAGTTATTATGTAAAACAATTCTGTCATGCTAAGCTGGCCCTTTCCTGGTCCTTCAGTTAGAGAGAGCAGGCTTTTGTTGTGGTTTTTCTTGTCTATGCCCGTTGGCATGTTCTGCTTGCCGGCTTCTTTAGCTTCAAATCTGAGATAGATGAGGCAAAAAGAAAACCCAGAGAACTCACCACCATGTCGTTCCTTGGGTCCTGAGTTCCGTAGCCAACCTCCCTTCTTCTGTCTTTCATAATCTTCTTATGATGTCTTATATGTAATGTCCAGGGTTTTAGTTGTACTTAGAAGGAAGAATAGGGAAAAGCACATGTACTCCATCTTTCCAGAAGCAGAAGTCTCCCAATAGTAGTTTAACAGAAAGAGTTAATCTGGAGGAGGGCGGACTTGTTCCCTGCTCAATAAATGCTGTTTATAGTAATAGAAAAAAATTCCATGTCCCTTCCCTCAAAGAAATTACATTCTGGTAAGAAAGAATAAATTCTGCAATTAGTCTCTAAACACTTTCATCCTGACCTACTTTGGACATAGAAGGAAATAATATGAGTTAAGGTAACAAAGAAGATATCTATGAGTTTTATCTTTTAACCACCATCCCTAATATTATGGTAATTTCACATACTCTGTGTCCCACCCAAGGTAGATTCCAGAAAATTCATACCCCTAGACTAGCTCACTCTGTGATTCAGGCATATGTCCTTGGTTCTGCTATACTCTAAGGATACCCAAATTTGGAAGTAAGTAGGGAAAGAAAGAACCAGTAACAGGGTGATCAATCTTGCAGCAAGCAAAGTGGCAGACAGATTTTGTTCTTCTAAAGAAGGCTCAAAAAGAAAGGTTCTAGCATCAAGTCCTAGGAGTTAAAGGTTTCTACTGGCAGGGGTGATGAAGACCCATCCATGGTTGAATATTGTTCCTATTTACAGAATGTCATACTCCAGTCTACTAGCCTTATGAAAGAGTCTGTGTTATATCTGATACCTTTTTCAAGTCCCAGTTTTGTTTGAACTAACCAAGTATATTCTTTTGGCAAAAGTAAGAATACTAATTAAATCTACTTGACTAGTTTAAACAGTACAGGAATAAAATGTGTAACTTATGATATGATTTTTGTAATATAAAGATCCTGAATAAACTAAAAACCAAAATAAAAAGGAAGAATTTTAATTTCATTTTTTACCTGTTCTTGGGGTGGGGATCTAAATTCCTTTGTCTTCCTTGCTGTGAGTGCAGCTGACATATTTAAGGCTTGCATCACTTCATTATACCGGAAGCGCTGATTGTCTTGGAGCTTAGCTACAAAGTCATCAGAAAAGGCTACGATGGCTTCTATTCGGTGCCGGACCTGGCAGTCACAGAGGTATTGAAGCAGTAGGCACATCTAGAAAATGATTAACAAGACACCAAATTTAATTTCTGAATCCTTTAATAGTCCATGTAGATCAAATCATAATCTGTGATAAAGGTACACGGTTGCCTATTCTTCTCCCTTATAAACAGAATCTTGATTTTGAGCAGGCTTCAATGAGCTCTGTCCTGGGGGATGAAACATGATTAGTCTAAGCCAAAATGGAAAATACATGTCCCCTTGGTGGACATTTACTCTTTTGGACTTCCTTTCAGCCACAGGTGGTATGGCCAATGAAATACATAAAATGAAGTTTGCCTGGGCTCTTGTGGCAAAGATTTCCCAGCACTAATAACAGACCAGAATCCCCTCCTTCCAAAATGGGTGTAACTGGGTAATAACATAAGCACTAGAGCAGGGGTCCTCAAACTTTTTAAACAAGGGCCAGTTCACTGTCTCTCAGACTATTGGAGGGTTGGACTGCGGGCCCCAGGACAAGTTGGCTGCTAAGCAGGACAGGCAGCAGTGGCAAAAACACCTGGTGGGAAGGATAAATGTCCTAGGAGGGCTGTATGTGGCCCACGGCTATAGTTTGAGGACGCCTGCACTAGAGGAAGAATAAGGTGATACTCCTTAGGAAGAAACTCAAAGAAACTTTGAGCACCAAAGACCAGAAAGATACAAAGAAGATCTGGGTTCCTAAGGACATTATTGAGCTATGGTAGCAATTCTAGAACTCCACACTTAAGATAACTAAGCAGTGGTGAATGTTTATTCATTTAATGGTTAGCTGGGCATTCTAAGCAGTGGTGAATGTTTATTCATTGAATGGTTAGCTGGGCATTCTCCTACCAAAAGCCAAGGGGATTTTTAACTGAGATAGCACATTTGTAGAAACATGTCTATAAGAGAATGCTCTCCCAAGTCTAAAAAAGATTATATACACTCAATATCAGTTGTAACATAAATGCAAAGAAGACTTAAAACCCTGTGTGTGCCATCCACATGAGAACCTTTCCTGTCCGTGGCAGCTCTGAAGTAGCCCTGCATCTAGGCCCTTCCTCCATTGCCTTTGCCCTGTACTGGTGAGAGCACAGTCCTCTGGGGACTGAACCAGCACGACAGCCTCTTGGATAATTAGACTAACACCTCCCCTTGCCCATCTACCCTCATCTATTTTCTTTACAGCAGCCATATTGGCCTTTTTCTACCTGAACCCCTTCACGGGGCTAGAACCCCTGCCCTAGATTCTCTTCTTCATACCTATTGAACTCAACTCCTCGGTCCAACATCAGCAACAAAGTCACGATCTCCAAGGAGTCATCCCTAACCTTTCTAACAGTTGAAATTTTCTTTCTTCCTATAACCCCTTCTTTTCCTTCAGAATATTTAATACAATTAACAATTGGATGGTTTAAAAGAAATGCAGACATATTTCCCCAGAGATAGTAAGTTTCTGGGATGCAGGGCTCACACGCGTTTATTTCTCCCAGCGCCATGTGCAAGGCCCTGAGTAAGACTTCAGTCAGTGCTGACTGATGGAACAAAGGACACAAAACATGTTAGTGATGCAAATATCAAACTGACTTTGATGGACAGAAGAGGCAGGAAGAAAGGACACTTTGTCCATCTCCACAAACACTGAGACAGGCAATGCCATCGATCCCTCAGAAACATACAAGGGGAAGTCAGATCCCGGTGTGGGAGAACGCACACTTCTACCAGTGAGCAAGTGCTCGAAGGCTGGTAACAGTAGACTTGTAAGAGAAAAATGGGTATTTAATGCCTTGTATTTCAAGCATTCCAGCACAATGAAGGTGAAATGCAGCTGCAGAAATCAGAGGAGACATGCAAGGAAACCACTAGTGCAGAGGAGGTAAAAGAATATGGGAGTTGGTAAATTCTATGAACCACCATTATACAGGGAACCCAAATGTGCGCGCACACACACACAGAGACAAAAGCAAATTGCAAGCATCTTAATACTGAGCAATTATTAAATTAACCAAATCGTTCTTTCTGATTACCTGCAATTTAACTGGCTCCGGCAGTTTCATTTGGAGTAGGCCTTCCTTGGGCCTCTTACCCCCTTTGGCCTCTTCTTCGCTGGCCCCTTCCAGCTTTGAGTCTTCGGCACTGAGCTCCTTCTCGGGTGTGTCGCTCTCCTCCTCCCCAGCGGCTGCTTCTTTAAACACACTGGGCTCGATCAGCTGCAAGATGTGCTTCAGGTCCTCGTTGTGAAAGACGCCCATGATCAGCAGGGTATAGAACAGCTTGATGAGAGGCACAAAGAGGAACTCAGTGGTCCCCCCCACCGGGTCCCGGGCATGAAGGCCACCCTCCTTTACTGCTTCCGTCAGCATCTGTATGGTTTTGGCCTTCAGGATGTCCAGTGGGAACTCGGGGCTGTACTGGTAACATTCGTTATTGACGCTTACAAAGCTGGGGGAGGAGAACTGCATCCGTGGCCTGAGGGAGGTGCTGAGGCCGATCCCTGGAAGGCCATGCTTTTTGTTCTCATCTGGGAAAAGGGTGATGCTCTTTGTCTCCTCTGTCATGGGGACGATGAACTCGTTGTTCATCATAAGCCTGGCAGTGGCGTAGGAGCTGAGGTGGATGTCGATCAGGAGGTCGTAGTAGCCGGCACGCAGCAAGCCTGGCATGTACTTGTTCTCAATGGCGTAGAGGAGCTGGGGTTCATCGACATGGCTGCACAGGGCATGGGCCACCCGGTGGTTCCCAAGAGCGCAGACGGCTGAGTAGAGCCGGAGAGTGTGATAGTGGAACTTCAGCAGTTCCTCTTGCTCTGTCAACTCTAAGATGTCCACAGATCTGCAGAAGGGACAAGGAAAGCAGCAGCAAGATCAGAAACGGGCCAATAAACAAATCAAGCTGAATCAGAAGAAGAATCTGTATACACCGTAAATTTCAAAAAGTCATATAGGAATAGATGCTGCAGACTGAATATCCCTCATCTGAACGCTTGGGACCAGAAGAGTTTGGGATTTCTGGATTTTTCTCAGACTTTGGAATGTTTGCATTATATCTATTGGTTCGACATCTCAAATATGAAAATCTGAAATTTGAAATGCTCCAATAAGCATTTCCTGTGAGCTGCACATCCATGCTCAAAGTTTCAGATTTAAGAGCATTTTGGATTTTAGATTTTCACATTTAGGATGCCCAACCTACATCTTCTTCTTTTCGTTTTCTGTTTCATGTTTAATGGTTGCACAGGCTCCTATAAAGGATCTCAAGAATGGAGAAGCAAGCACCCCACGTACTCGGTACTAATCTGAAAATAGTGGATACCACAGGCCTACAGAAGAGAAAAACACAATTAAACTCAATAAAGAGGAGGAGTGAAAGGGGCTCGGTTAGTTCCCACCTACTGGGGACAATGTAGGGGTGAATGACTCACTACAACTCTGACCTTGGACTTTACCTTACAAATGCAAACATCTAACCTAATCCCATGTACCCTCATATTTTTTATTTATTTTTTAAAAAATTAAAAAGTTTAATAAATTATTTATTTTATAAATTTATTTTACATCTGACAATTATTTTCTGGAAAAGAGATCTTTTAAAATCTGATTTTGTTTCTCCTGGTCCCACCCAGGAAGCCCTGGGCCGTCACCTAATTCCATGTGTTCCTATCAGACAGGCAAGGGTGCCCGGGGCTCACCTGTTTTCCTCGGGGATATGAAGAGACATGAACTGCAGAGGGTCCAAGCACTGCACCAGCCAGCCTTGACGTTCACTTATCCGAGACACATCCACCTTCAAAAACTGGTTGGGCATCCTGCTCCACAGGACATGCGACAGGAACTGCACGTGCAGCCGCGGGGGGCACTGAGGCACTGGGTTCTTGTGCTCGCTCTTGAATAATCCTGCCGAGAGAGGCATCACGTTCTAGGGAACGGAGAAGCAAAAGAGAACAGATTTATAATATCCCTCATGGCCATAAAGTGATGACTAGAGTTTTGCAGAGGAAAGAGACGGTGGGAGTAAGGCACATTAGGAGTCAAGCAAAGTCAAGGCAATAAATAATACAAGTTGGGTTGAAAAAACCTCCCGAACGGATAAACTAGAACAAATATTACGAGAGAAAATACCTAAAACCTCAGGGCAAGCAAACAGGGTTTATCATGTTTCCCTGAAAATAAGACACTGTCTTATATTTATTTTTTCTCAAGAAGATACACTAGGGTTTATTATCAGTGGATGTCTTATTTTTATTAAATATATTACCACAATATACATTTATTCAAATACAGTTAAGTCATCTTCTTCTGGAACCTGACAGGGGGAGCTGACCTTGTTGGTGGGGCAGATGCTAGTGAGGTGTGAACTCCTTTCCCCTAGCCATTCACATATGTGCAATAGGATGCCTGAGACTGTGGTTACCACATGTGCACCTGCGCAAGTGCCAATCGCTCGGAGAAAGGAGCTGTGGCAGATAAAAGGTATTTCAGTCTTCTTTACTGCTCCCCTCCGAAATGCAGGGTGTGGCTATGCAGATATGCTGCATAGCCACGCCCATCACTAGGTCTTATTATTGGGGTAGGCCTTATATTTAACAAATGCATAGAAATCCTGCTAGGGTTATTTTGGGGGTAGGTCTTATTTTCAGGGAAACATGGTAGGAGGGCTCTTTTGCATTTACTCTCTGACACACATAAAACACAGGTGCAAATAAGCATAACCAGAAAGCCCTCTTCGTATCTCTTTACCAGGTTGGGCCCTTGGGGAAACCTGGCTAGCATTTAGCGACTTTCAGTGCCAAACTCCCTGAATGAGAAGTCACATCCCATCGGCCCTTTCATTACCCGTCTGCTCTCACCGACCTCATCTTTGAGCCACTTCCTCTACCCAGACTTAGCTCAATAGATAACCCTGACTACTAAATAAGAAAACAGGAGTACTTAGGCATTAACTAACATAATTATTTCTCCTCCAATATCACCTTCAGCCATCCTTAATTTCTTCTAACTGGTCTCAGGGAAAGAGAGGTTCCTTTTCTACTTTGTTCAAAGCTCGTTCATCCATTTATAATCTTAACACAATCCCTGCCCTCCTGCCTGTCTCTTCTGTAACTATATGGAGATTATTGTCTCATATTTCTTTATTAACTTCCATCTCTCCTTCCCCTCTAGAGTCTAGGTGACTATGTTCTCTAGACTGCCTCATCCTCAAACTGCTTTCCTAGTCCCCTCTGCTAGTAGAAAAAAAAAAGTCAAATAGTGTTTTAGGCACTGAAAATGTTGATAAACAAAACAAATAAAACCCTGCCCTCATCTAGCTTCCATTCTTCTTGTTGAAGACATAAAAAAAAATCAGTAAGTAGATTAAATAGTGTATTTGAAGAGATGTCATGAGGCAGGGAGGGGAGGGCAGAAAACCAGAATGAGGAAACCAGAATTCGGGAAAGCAATTATGAATAGGGTGGTCAGGCTGGATGCATTGAGAAGGTCACATTTAAAGAAATACCAAATGGAAGAGAACCATGTGAATATTTGGGGGAAGAAATTTCCATGCAGAGAAGATTATCAGTGCAAAAATGCTGAAGAAGTTAGCTTGGCAAGTCCGGGGAGGATCCAGAGTCTAGTGTGGGTGAGGGCAGTAAGGGAGGGCAGGGCAGGAGGAGAAGCCAGAGAGGTCAGGGGATGCCAGAACTTTGCAGGGACTCAAGGACCATGATAAGATATTGAGTTTTACTCTCAGGGAAACAGGTGGAATGATCTGAACTGACTTTGAGAATCACACAGATTGTTGTATGATGAACAAACAGGCATGGATGAATTAATGAAAACCCACTAAGGGCCAGTAGATGAGAGTCACCCAGATGAGGAAGGTCGGCAGAGATCAGTGTGGTGATGGGCAGCAGCAGTGTTAACTCAGAATGTGAAGGATCTCCTGGGCACGGACCTGGGACGTGGAACATGAAGGGGAGATGTCAAAGGGGACTCCGAGGGTTTTGGATTGAGCAGATTTGCTGTTACCTGACATGGGGAAGACAGCGGATCAAGAAGTTTAGGGGTGGGGAAGAGTGATGTTCTGATGTCCAGTGTGGACACATCCCATTTGCGGTATCTCTTAGCCATCTAAGTGGAAATGTCACCAGACCGCTGACTACACCAGTCAGGGTTCTGAGAAACTACCAATTTTTGTCAAATTTGACGGAAAGGAAAAAAAATAGTCATTTGATCTTGCTGCCTCCTTTCTCTCACATCCAAGCTTGAATTCATTGTAACTGGGCTTCTCCCAGCATTTTGCTGAAATTCTTCTGGCAAGGTGGCCAGAGACCTCCTCACTAACAAAAGCCAGAGATTTCTTTAATCCAAGCTGGAGGGGTCTATCCATGGCGTCTGTTATCTGGTGTTAGCCACTCCTATTTGGAAAACTCCCTCTTCACCTGGCTTCTGGTAAGATGTCTCTTTTAGTTCCCTACTTTCCGGATAGTTTCATCCTAGGCTTTTCCCATAAGTTCCTCTTTCTTAGTTGACACACCCAGGTTCTCTCCTCCCACATCTCTGCTCACTCTGCATATCCTCAGATATTTCAGTCATTCTCAAAGATGAATTAGAGTTCATTTCTTCATGACCAAAATCCTAATCTCCAACATGATTCTCATTCTTTAGCATATTTGTGTGCCTATATGTATGCATTATGTATATTTATGTGTATGTACACATAAATTATGCATATATAATTTCATTCTATATAAATATATAATATTCATGTATTATTTATGTATAAATTTATATATAATATTTATGTATAAATAAATGTATTATGCATATATATTACAACATAGAATATATATTTACTGAGCAGATACTATATATGGGGCAGAAATTTTTAATTCTATTAACTCCATAAAACAGATACTGTGAATCCCATTTTACAAAGGCAGAAACTGAGCTCATACAGTTTAAGGAACCCATTCAAGGTCACCGAGCCAGCCTGGTAAAAAGTGTCTACTCATGTAACCCTGATGGATGCCTGGAAACTCAATTTTATATCAGCAAAATTAAATTCAATCTCTTTTCCAGCATTTCACTAAACTCTTTTACCTTTGCATTAACTTTCTCAAGTTGTTCAAACCAAAAGATTCAAGTTAGTCACTGATTCTTTACTTGAGTAACTGAATCCAATTCATCAAAAGGTCCTATTCATCTAATTCATTATCAAATGCTATTAATTTCTTCTGTAAAATATTTCACATCTACCACTTTCCATTCTTCTTTTCACAGCACTCATCATTTCCCATGTAGACAGTACCAGATTGTCAACATTCCATTGATCATCCTTGTCCATGTCCACATAAATATGGACGTATTTTTCCAAAACAAATTTCATTATGTATTTCATAATGTACTCAAATTTCATTCATTCACTACAAATTGCAGTAGGTACTCAATACCCTCCTTCAGATTTCTAGGCTTGCCCTGGTCTATATGAAAGGTGTCAACTTCTTAGCATGGCACACCAGGCTCTGCAACTTCGACTTGGTCTAACTTTCATCCATATTAATCTCCAGCCATAGTCTGGAAAGCATCCTTTGTTAAGTAAGGTAAACTATTTAACCTGCAGCTCTTTCATTATTGTGTACTCTTTCTCTTTCCTTTGTCTAGAATAACCTCATCTGAAAATATGCCCCCCAAAGCTCCTATTTAACAGTTAGCAATCAGCATCATTTCTTCTTTCTGATCTACCCGATCTAAACCATTCAACTGGTTTCTTCCATTAATGTCTCCAGAGTATGCTGTACATCCCACTATTCTAGGTGGCACAGCTTCAGGTATTTAAGTACATGCATTAATGACTTTAATGATTCCTGCACTATGCATAATTTAGAATATTTTGCTCTGTCTATGCCTACTTTTATTGAATAATATATGTAGGATGACCAAAGATTAGCTCTTTCTAATGAGTTACGTTACCCTAGGGACCTGAAAGATATTTTCAAACACAGTTAACTTTTCTTTAAAGAGTTAATTCATGTCAGCAATAATACTGAGTTAATTTCAGAATAAGTAAATGCTATGCCCTGATGGGAAAATAATACAAATATAATATTAGGAATGAGTTTTTCTTACCTTTATTCTTCCCAGCTCAAACTGGAAAACATTGGGACTTGTCGCTTGTGCAAAAACTGCGGGAAATAATTTTGTACTTGGCTCCACCTTAAATAAACAAACGAATTTAATAATATTAATGAAGAAAGAAGACAATAAAAGAAATGCACTCATTTTCTTTGTAACCAGTAAGGAACACTTCACAGAAGGAGACCGGACAGTCCTTTCTAGCATGTGGACATCCATGTGAGATGTATTTCATTCTCACTCTAGCATGTGAGAGTATTTCATTATTATGTGGATATTTTTGGAGGAATGCATTGTTTACTCTGTAGGGTTTATTGCATTGTCAGTATTCAGCAGAACTAAACATGTGTAATGAGCTCATTTTTCTATTTTCTTTTAATTTCTAATTTACTATTTTTTAGCTGACATAATTATTGTACATATTTATGGGGTAAAATGTCATATGTTTTGATACATGAATACATTATGTAAATGAACAGATATGGGTAATTAGCATATTCATCACTTCAATATTTATCATTCCTTTATGGTGGGAACAGAAAAAGGCCTCCTCCCTAGGTATTTTGAGATCTACAATACCTTATTTTTGACTATAGTCAACTCAACTGTGCAGAACTTATTCTTCCTTCCTCACTGTAACTCTATAAATATACTAACCATCCCCTCTCCATTCCACCATTCCTCCTATCTAGCCCCATCTCTGGCAACCAATGTTCCAAACACTACTTCTATGAGATCTTTTTTTTTTTTTAAGATTCCACTTGAGTGATAAAATGTGCTATTACATCCTTCTGTGTCTGGGGCTTATTTCATTCAACATAATCCTTCAGGTTCATCCACGTTTTCACAAACAATAGGATTTCATTCTTCCTTATGGCTGAATAATATTCCATTATTTATATCATACCACATTTTCTGGAAGTGCAGAAATCTCTTCAAAATACTGCTATCATTTTCTTTGGATGAATCCTCAGTGGTGGAAATGCTGGATCATATGACGTCATATTTTTAATTTTGGGGGGAACCTCCATACTGTTATCCATTAGTGGTTACTTTAATTTACATTCCCACCAATCATGTGTGATGGATCCCTTTTCTCTATACCCTCATCAACACGTGTTATCCTTTTTTTTTTGATAGTTACCATTCTAATTGAAATGAGATGGTATCTGATGGTAGTTTGTACTTTGTTGGTGATTAGTGGTATTGAGCATCTTTTAAATATGCCTGTTGCCCATTTGTATGTCTTCTATTGAGAAATGCCTATTAAGGTCTTTTAACCATTTTAAAATCAGATTATTTGAGGATTTTTCCTTTTTATTTTGCTATTGAGTTGTGTTTCTTCTATGTTCTGAATATTAACCCCTTGTCAGATATATAGTTTGAAAATATTTTTTCCCACTCTGTACATTGTGTCTTCACACTACAGATGGTTTCTTTTGCTGTCTAGAAGATTTTGATCTGGTGTAATTCCACTTGTCCATTTCTGTTCCATTTCTGCTTATACTTTTGAGGTCTTACCCAAAAAATCCTTGCCCAATCAAATGTCATGAAATGTTTCCCATACATTTTCTTCTATTAGTTTCATAGTTACAGGTCTTACCTCTAAATCTTTAAACCATTTTGATTTTATTTTTATATATGAGGAAAGATAAGTCCAGTTTCATTCCTGTGCATGTGGATAACCAATTTCCCCAGCACCACTTATTTATTTTTATTGTTGGGGATTCATGGAGGGTACAAAGAACCACATTACACTGATTGCATTTGTTAGGTAAAGTCCTTCTCATAATTGTATCCCATCCCCAAGAGGTGTGTCACACCCCATGACCCCCAACTTTCATCCCTCCTTCTTTCTCCCGAGACTCTGCTTTCCCACCCCCCAAAGTGTACTAGGTCATCAATTGTCCTCATATTAGAATTGAGTACATGGGATTCTTGCTTCTCCATTCTTCTGATGCTTTACTAAGAATAATGTGTTCCACTTCCATCCAGGTTAATACAAAACATGTAAAGTCTCCATCTTTTTTAATGACTGAATAGTATTTCCTGGTATACATATACCACAGCTTGTTAATCCATTCCTAGGTTGGTGGACATTTAGGCTGTTTCCACATTTTGGTGATTGTAAATTGAGCTTGATAAACAGTCTAGTGCAAATGTCCTACCAGCAACATTTATTGAGGAGACTTTTCTTCCTGAATGTGTGTTCTTGGCATCTCATTTGAATATAAATTGCTATATATGTGTGTATTTATTTCTACATTCTCTCCTCTGTTCCAGTATTCTATGTATCTGTTTTTATGCCAAAATACCATGCTAATGTAGCTGTTACAGCTGTGCAGTATATTTTGAAATCAGGTAGTATGATGCCTAAAGATTTTTTGTTTGTTTATGTGTTTTGTTTATTTTGCTTGAGATTGATTTTTGTCTATTCAGGGTCTTTTGTGGTTCTACATAAATTTTAAATTTTCTTTTCCATTTCCATGAATAATTTCTTTGGTATTTTCATATGGATTATGCTGAAGATGTAGAACTTTGGTTAGTATGGATATTTTAACAATATTAATTGTTCCAGTCCAAGAACAGGAAGTATTTTTCCACTTATTTGTGTCCTCTTTAATTTCTTTCACCAAAATTTTATAGTTTTTAGTGTAGAGATGTTTACCTCCTTGGTTAAATTTATTCCTAGATATCTTATTTTTTGTAGCTATTGCAAATGAAATTATTTTCTTGATTTCTTTTTCAGAGACTTCACCACCAGTGTATAGAAATGCTTTTGATTTTTGTATGTTTTGTAGCCAACAAATTTGCTGAATTCATTTGTTAGTTATAACAGGTTTTTAGTGAACAATTTAAAGGTTTTCTCTATGTAAGAGCATGTCATCTCCCACATTTGAATGCCTTTTATTTCTATCTCTTGTTCAACTGTGCTAAGACTTTCAGTACTATGGTGAATAGAAATGGTGTACATGGCATCTTTGTCTTGTTTCAGACCTATGAGGAAATGCTTTTGTCTTTTCCCCATTTAGTATTATGCTAGCTATTGGTTTGTCGTACATGGCCTTACTGGATTGAGACATGTACCTTCAACACTTATTTTGTTGAGAAGTTTTATCATGAAAAGATATTGAATTATGTCAAGTGATTTTTTTTGTATCTATTAAAATAATCATATGGCATTTGTACTTCTTCCTGTAAATGTGATATACAACATTTATTGGTTTGAATACGTTCAACCATTCTTGTATCCCTGGGATAAACCCCAGTTGATCATAGTGAATGTTGAATTTTGTTTGTTAGTATTTTGTTGAAGACTTTTGCACCTACTTTCATCAGACATACTGGCCTGTAGTTTTCTTTTGTGTTGTGCTGTTTTTTGGTTTTGACATTAGGATAACATTAGCCTCATAGGTGAGTTTGGAAATAGTCCCTCTTCTTCAGTTTTCTGGAATAGTTTGAGAATTAGTATTAGCTCTTCTCTAAATATTTAATAGAAGTCATCAGGTGGTCTTTTCTTTGATAGATACTTTTTATTACTAATTCAATTTCACTACTCATTATTGATCTGTTCAGATTTTCTATTTCTTCATAAACAAATCTTGGTAGGTTGCATATGTCCAGAAATTTATCCATTTTTCCTAAGTTATCCAATTTAATAGCTCACAATTATTCATATTTTCTCAAGATCCTTCTTACTTCTATGTTATTTCTTCTAATGTTTCCTTTTTCATCTTACATTTTATTTACCTCTTTTTTTCTTAGTCTAGCTAAAGGTTTGTTGGTTTATCTTTAAATAAAACCAATTGTTCATTTCATTGATCTTTTGTATTATTTTTGGTCTCTATTATATTTGGCTTTGATGTTTGTTATTATTTCCTCCTACTAATTTTGGGTTTAGTATGTTCTTGTACTTGCAGTTCCTTGAGGTGCAATATTAGGTTGTTTATTTAAGATATTTCTACTTTTTTGATATAGGCATTTATAATTATAAACTTCTCTTAGAACTAATTTTTTCTATATCCTAGGTTTTGCTATATTGCGTTCATTTTCATTTTTCTCAAGAAATTTAAAAACTTCTCTTTTTTTCTTTGTTAACTCATTGATTAGTCACAAGTATGTTGTTGAAATTTCTAGGTATTTCTAAAGTTTCCTCAGTTTCTCCCATTACTAAGTTCTAGTTTTGTACTGGTATAGTCTCAGAAGAGACTTGATATGATCTTTATCATCTTAAACTTGTTAAGATCTGTTTTGTGGCTTAATATATTATGTATCCTAGAGAATGTTCCATGTGCACTTGAGAAAAACATGTCATCTTCAGCTATTAGATAGAATGGTCTATAAATGTCTGTTAGGTCCATTTGGTCTACAGTACAGATTAAATCTATTTCTTTGTTGAATTTTTATCTAGATTATCTATACATTGCTAAAAGTGCAGTGTTAAAGTCCCCTACTATTATTGTATTGAAATCTCTCCCTTCGGATATAATATTTTCTTTATATGCTTAGGTGCTGTCATGTTGTGCACATATATATTTATAATTGTTATTTCCCTATATATTGTATCATATATAGTACTGAATTGATTACTTTATTCTTACATAATAACTTTGTCTCTTTTTACAGCTTTTGACTTTAAGTCTATTTTATCTGCTATAAGTAGAGCTACTCTTACTCACCTTTGGTTTCTGTTTGCATGGAGTATCTTTTTTCATCCCTTTACTTTCAGTCTATGTATGTCCTTATAGGTAAAGTGAGTCTCTTAAAGGCTACATATAGTTGGGTCTTGTTTGTAATTCATGTAGCCACTGTATTGTAATTGGAAAATCTAATCAGTATATGTGACTTGATGCCATTCCTTTTCTGATTTTAAAATTCTCTTTGTTCTTGATTTTTTGACAGTTTGATTACAAGTTGCCTAAGAAAGGACCTTTCTGGGATAGAATCTATTGGATTAGAATCCTCTCAGCCTCCTGGATCTGAATATCCATGTCTCTCCATATTTCTAAGACTTAGAAAAATTTTAGTTATTATTTCATTAAATATGTTTTCTATGCTTTTTTCTATTGCTTCATGGTATCCCATAAGTCCTGAAGATTTTCTTTAGTCTTTTTTATACCTTTTTATTCCCTCTGAGTAGGTCATGCCTAAAGACCTATTGTCAAATTCAGAAATTTTTTCTTCTGCTTGAATTAGTCTGTTGTTGAAGCTCTCAATTATATGTTTATTTATTTTATTGACTTCTTCAGTTTCAAGCTTTCTCTTTGGTTTTTTTCAATGGTATCTCTTTGTTAAATTTCTCATTCAGATTATGAATTATTTTCCTTATTTTGTTGAATCATTTATTTATATTCTCTTATATCTTGATGACTTCCTTTCAGATAATTATTTTGAAGTCTTTTTCAGGCATTTTGTAAATTTCCTTTTCTTTGGGGTATATTACTAGAGAATTACTGTGTTCCTTTGGATAATTCATGTTACCTTGCTTTGTCATGTCTCTTGTGTTCTTATGTTGATACCTGCTTACTTGGTAGAAAAGTTACCTTTCATAGGGATTTACTTTTTTCCCATAGAAAAGTTCTAAGGCTTTTGGCTGGGTAGGATATGTTGATTTTGTTTCTGACTGAATGAAGTAGTGTAGCATCTGTGCAGATTCTTCACCTATAATCCATGTCAGCAATGTCTGCAAGTGGTGGCTTAGAATGCAGGAGTTTGTGGTGGTCACATTGCTACAGGAAGGGCCTCAAGATTGGTTGCAAAGGCTGAGACAGCTGAGGGGCAGGCTTGTCAGGGATGAGTCTGTTGAGCTGTTTCTCAGACCAGGGCCACACATACATGTGTCTAATTTGCTTTTTGATCTCACAAAATGAGTTTTTTTAATGGGAAGAAAGCTTTTCTTCCCAAGAAGTATGACATCATCACCGACCACGTACCTGGTAGTATGTGCTCAGCTCCTTGCCATTGGCAATGAATGTGAGCAGCCCACTGGCAGCATCCACCACACAGCCAATCTCCAGTCCATTATTATTGCGTCCTTGCCCAGGGCTCATGTTCTCACCCGCACATACCATATAGCAGTTGCTGCGTTTGATGCTGAATTTAAAAAAAAAACATTTTTTTTAATCTTTGCACAACCACAGATAAAAAAAAAGAGAAAGCATGTATATTTTGCAAACTAACTAAATTATGCTGCGCAAGCAACAAGCTCATGCTGTAATGGGAGAGGTGCACAATGGGCCCAACTCTGTGATTCTGAGAAAAACTCCATTGACTGCAGTGGACATTCTGAATCAGGTCTTAAACACGTCTCTAAATTTCACACCTAATGGAAACAGGTCAACAAGTTTGGACCAAGTAAGACTGACCTGCACCACCTCTCCAAAAACTCAAACCAAACTGGACCTTTTCCTGAGGTTCAAAAAAGTTTAACTTTTTAAAATTCATCCAAATTTTTTAATTTTCATCTCAAGGTTTGTTTGGTTTTTTTTAAAACCACTTATTCTGAAATGAGAAGCATTTGTTTCCAAACACTATCAAGGTCCTTAGGCAAATTCTACATAAGCCATCAGTGATTCACTACATTTAAAATTTGGCTGAAATTTTGTCCCCTTATGGACAATTCCTGTTCATCTGTTATGAGAGAAAGACTTAACTAGAATATATACAAAGTCAGTAATTGACAACAAACCCCACCTAGTTATCATCTCTCCTGAAACATTTACTAGTGATGATAACAAAGTTAAGTAATTTGAACTTCATCTCCATTTCTTTTCTCTGCCACTACGCAGTGAACATATTAACAAGACTAGCAAAAAATCCAAAGCCAAGCAAGCAGAAGGAAAAGAACAAAAAGGCTGGGATAAAGTTGGTTTCTGAATAATCATATGTAGGCTGCATTTCTTCACACTGTGAACATAATATTCGATCATCCTTCCCTATCTTCTATTTCCTATAACAAAATCATCTTTCAGTTATCCCATCCCTATATTAAGTTCTTTTCTTATATTGTTGCCATCTCTAAATATTAAAAGTGTGCACCAGAGAACATTTCTAGAGACACGTGGTTGTGAGTCCCCTACTAATGTAAAGTGCTTTTCATTCAAGAATTTTGCTAGGTCCACATCTCAAGTGCTAACTCAATTACATTTCACATGTTACATCCTGAGGGCAGGAAAGGGAGTTTCCCAGCCACCAAAAATGATGGTGCAGGTAGAGAAGAAAAGCAACATTATAAAGGACTCTTTTTGAGACCTGTCACAGCAGATCAGAGAGGATGCATGGGCACAAAAGGTAGAAGCAAATGGTCAGATCTTCTCTTGTCTTACTCTGCAAGGAAGATAGCCTTCTTCACTTTTTTGAAGGTTTGGTTTGAGTTTGGTTTGTTTTACAAATGAAAAAGGATGGCACAGAAAGTGTAACTGACTTACCCAAAGCCACACAGCGAGTCAATGGCAAAGCTGAGGAAAGAACCCACTGCTCCTCAGTCTGAGTTCAAATGTGTCCCCTGGTCTAAACTACCAGCCCACATTGCCTTCACATGTTTCTCCCCACCATATAGCTAGTTCCCAAGATACATAGGAGCTCATATTTTAAATGTCTCACATTCACCCATTTCAAATCCCTAAAAGAAAGGCTAAGCAGTTTTTTTTTGTCTGTTTGTTTCTGAGACAGAATCTCACTCTCCCAGGGGTAGAGTGCTGTGGCAATCACAGGTCACAGCAAACTCTAACTCCTGGGCTTAAGCGATTCTCTTGCCTCAGCCTCCTGAGTAGGTAGGACTACAGGCGTCAGCCACAACACCCAGATATTTTTTGGTTATAGTTGTCATTGTTGTTTTGGCAGGCCTGGGCCAGGTTCAAACCCACCCGCCCCGCTATATGTGGCTGGTGCTCTAGCCACTGAGCTACAGGCACGGAGCCGGCTAAGCATCTGTTGACCCAAGTTGTTAGTTGTATTAGCTGAATAAATACATGATTACTCATCCAAAAGATGTACTAACTTATTGTATAACATTTTCCCTTTTAATATACTTAGATTCTTTACAGGTTTGTATGGGTAACAAAAAGAACAGTGACATTATGGCTTGGTTATATTTTTCCTATAAATAGAAATATCATGGTCATAAAATCCAAGGAAAAAAGATGATCTAGGTTAACCTTTTTTCTTTCACATGGCACTCTTATAAAAAATTGAGGAAAACCCACCTTTCGTGCACTTTTCCTTTTTCATCTCCTAGAGTAACTGTTACGGTACGAACTCTGTCCAAGTCAAAACCTGTATCGTACTGATGGAAATCTGATGTAATCCAACCCACCCAGACATTAGCGGGTTCTTGTCCGGGAAAGATTCTCACTGAGTAATAGTACTGTCAAGACAGCAAAAAGAAATGTCAGCAGAACAAAACACAATCTTGACTTTCAATGCTCACTGTTGTCTGAGACTTTGAATAACCTAAATAATGTATTTAGGTTATTTAATCCAATTATTTAAAAATAATTGGATGAATTAAAATGTTACAGGCACAAAGGACTGACACTGGAGACTAAGAAATATCTTACACCAGAAATTCTGAATTAGATCAGAAATAAAGGTTAAGAGAGAAAAATAAAAGTACCCTAAATAATTAAGATATTTTATTCTCCTGAGCCTATATATATATATTGGTTCAGGACGTGTATGCACACATACATACATTTCCATACAGTATGTGATAAAAATCATTAATCCCCTCAGCAGGTAGGCTTCAAGTTCAAGCCTGTACAGATACACTAATCTATGCTAGTTTTTGTACCAGTCACCTACTCCTTCACATGTATATTTGGCCTTTTCTATCTCTGACATATAACATTTTGACACCTTAAAATAAATTACTTTGAAATAGCTCAGATCTAACCTGAACATTAAATTCGAAGCAGAAACACTGTACACTGGACACATCTATTTATCTTTTCCATCTGGCATTTCGGGAAAAGTAGTTTTGAAAATTTTAAATGGCAGAGAGCAAAACTCGACCTCTCACAAAAAACGATAAATGATCTTCTTTAGGAAATTCACTACAGCAAAGGAAATTATATCTGCTTGGAAAACTCAAGTGCAATTTAGAACTTTGTCAAGAAACAGGAGAGCAAAATCAAGATTATCAATGCCATGAAGGGTGCTGTTTCTAAAATAGCTTTCTTATTGCATAATACACATTCGAATACATACATTTTCAAGTTTTCAGCCCTCAATGTATCTTAAAAGCAAATAATTATGCAAAAAACAATATGGTTACAGATGATAAATTGAAGTGCACTATTTGAGATGTCAAGTCTAATACATGACAAATGGAAATAACTGACAACAGCTGCAACCTCCTACCGTGGACGTCTGCATCAAGTAGTCATAATCGTCTCGGTCATCTGCAAGCACGTCCTCTGTGAGTCTTGCAGAATGGCTTGTGCTGTAATCTGGCTTTGTTCTTTTAAGCAGAAATCTGAAATATAGTAAAGGACTAAGAATAAGCAGCACTAAAATGTTCTGCCTACTTCAAGTATGGACACATAATCCAGGCGTCCTCAAACTGTGGCCCTCCTAGGACGTTTATCCAGCCTGCCGGGTGTTTTTGCTGCCACTGCCTTGCAGCCAACTCGTCCCAGAGCCCGCGGTCCGGCCCTCCAATGGTCTGAGGGACAGTGAACTGGCCCCCTGTTTAAAAAGTTTGAGGACCTCTGAGTCATAACCAATTGAGTGGTCTTAAAGCAGGGCAATGTTACTGCCAGGGGGTATACCTGGCACTTTCTGGAGGTATCATTGGTTGTTACAGCTAACAGGGTGGCTGCCAGCATCTAGAGGGTAGAGGCTAGTCAAGGTCCTTCAATGACTAGGACAGGTCCCACAACAAAAATTACCTGAATTAAAATGTCAACAGAGCTGAGGTTAAAAAATGGATGTACTGTAAAAAAAAAAAGATACTAAAATAACTTGCCTTCTTCACCATAAAAATTCTAGTTAGAGAAAACGTTCTTTAAATTTCAACCAAGAATGTAAACGTAGACATCTAAAAAAAATACTTGGGATAAATTATATCTATGATAAAAAATTATATGACAATAGGTTACTTTATTTTCCCCTCTAGAAGCCTTTGTACAAAATGAAGAAAGAGGGCAGCGCCTGTGGCTCAAAGGAGTAGGGCGCTGGCCCCATATACCAGAGGTGGCGGGTTCAAACCTGGCCCCAGCCAAAAACTTAAAAAAAAAAAAAAGAGAAGGAGGAACAAATTAATACTAGGAAACCCCTCACCCTCCAATGAAATCCTCTCTGCATAACGATACATGTTTAAAATCATATTGTATCTAGTAATAACCTTTGTTTCAGGCGAGAGGGCTTTTCCTGAGCATAATCTTTGTGGTTATTAAACTCTGGTTTTGTAGTTTCTTTGTCTTTGTCAACACCAGGCACCAGATGGCCATGAGCTGTCTTCATTAAAACCTCAAAGTCAGAGTCTGCATCGTAATCCTCCAAATCATTCTTGGGCCCAAAGAGGCCAGCACCAGGGAGCCCACCAGGCACAGTCTTAGAGAAGACCTCGGCACACTCGATGGGCATGCTCAGGCGGTAAAACATGATGTCGCTGCTGCTGTTCTGAGACCCAAATGACTTCTGGGTGACCTTTAAGCACGGGGAGCTGTCTATGGTGCCGTCTATTCTGGTCACCTAGCAAAGGGAAGAAATATGAGTCAACATTCTACTTGTTGATTCACTCATTCTGAAGACAAGTAATGAACATCTCATTTTCAGAATCCCAAGATGGTCCACAGTGTGGCATCATTTTGTAAGAGACAATTAAACAGGGAGTATGGTCACACAGACATACTCAGAGAGCTCTGCTTCTAACTCTAACGACAGTTTGGGAAATTTGTGTTACAACTGTACACACTCAGTTTCAGCCTGACACTATATGAAAGAGGACATTATTCTTAATCAGTCAAGTAAGCGACCAGTATATAAAATGAGAGGTTGATTCTTTGCTTAGACTCCAGTACTATGTAACACATCAGGGTCACCTTTTTAAGTTAAGTTATAGCAATTGTCTAAGCAAAACCTCTCATGGATAAAGATATCCTGCTTTTAGCTCTTTTTTTTTTTTTTTTTCGAGATGGAGCCTCAAGCTATCTCCCTGGGTAGAGTGCCATGGCATCACAGCTCACAGCAACCTCCAACTCCTGAGCTCAAGCGAGTCTCCTGCCTCAGCCTCCCAAGCAGCTGGGACCACAGGCGCCCGCCACAACGCCCGGCCATTTTCTGGTTGCAGCCATCATTGTTGTCCGGCGGGCCCAGGGTGGGGATTCGAACCCGCCACCCCAGGTGTACGTGGCTGGCGCCCCAGCCAATTGAGCCACAGGCGCCGAGCCCTGCTTTTAGCTCTTGGAAATGGTCTGATCTTCTAAGAAAAAAGCAAACCTCAAGGGTACAAGTAAATCTTTCTAAAAGTAGAATATAAACGTCTTAACACAATAACTAAGAAAATGACATGAAGGCTATGGTTAACCAGTTGGATGAAAATATTTCAAATTGTCTATGAAAACACCACACGGTACCCCATGATTGCATTAATGTACACAGCTATCATTTAATAAAAACATAAAAATAATAAAAAAGAAAAAGCAAACCTCAATATGTTCATGGTTTGATGGAACTTGGAGAAACTGAGGAAGCCTCTTGCTCAGCCACATGGTAATGTCCCTGTTTGTATTCACAGCAAATGGTTCATAGCCCTCTTGTAAGCCACAGATGGTGAAGTATTTCAAGGTGCTGACATCCTTTCCAAAGTTCATCCTGCCCACTTGAGCTACTCCGAGGCTGCATACAGGTATGAACCCTGGGAAGGGAAAAAAATATCAAAAGTACCATTATCATGAGATCCTGTTAGAATGAAATTACCAAACACACTGCTCTAAGACGCTCTGTGAGAGCCAGGGTGCAAACGATGGTGTTAGACAGAGGATACTAGCACTAAGAATGAAATGGGAGGGTGAGAAGCCCAAAGTTTAATTCTGGCATCCTAATTTACTAGCGGTGGGACCCAGATAAGTCCCTTTCTCTCACCAGCACTTACTCTGTAAGATGAGGGCCTGCTAAGTAGCATTTGGTCCTCCAGGGATTCGAGGGTGTCCCCTGGGAGAAGGAGATTCTGACCCACAGCCTCTTTGCTCAGGGTGTGCACCAGCCCCTCCTTCATTGGGGAAAACAGGGAAGAACTGAGTGCTGAGAGATGGCGGCCCCTTGGCCATGCTCTTCCAGCTAGCTGTAAAGCTTGGCCTGAACTAACCACAGACGAGGTCTGAGGTGTAGATATCTTCATATATAACTCAAGGAAAAAAGGACTGCAGGAAAAAAATTTCAAAGTTTGCCACCCACTGGCAGCTGCTTTGATCTCTGAAGAGCATTTGCCTCTTTTTCTGGGATAAAGTAGATCTAAGCATGAAGAGAAATATGTATATATATATGCACAAATTATATAATATACAAATTTTAAATATTACATCTATATGTTATACAAGGTCAGACAATCAAGTTCACAAACTCACCATGGAAAAAGTCCTACATACCCCTGTTCCTGAATATCACTCAAGTTACTTTCGATGTACTCCCCTGGGGAAGCCGTGAACCAATGCCAGTACCTAGTCCACCCAGCAAAGCACTTTTTCTAGGATGAGTTCATGAACTTCATTGACCTTGTATACAAGGGCAGAGAGCTCATAGAAGCTTGGTTCAAGATTGCAAAGATGTGGAAACAACCCAGATGCCCATCAACACATAAATGGATTAATAAACTGTGGTCCATGTATAACACGGAACACTACTCACACCTAAAAAAAGATCGGAATTTTCCATTCATTATAACAAACTGGATGGTTGGGGGGAATATTTTCCTAAGTGTTGTAAGATTGGAAAAACAAGCATCACGTCTGCTCAATACCAAACTGTAACTATGAGATGAACAGCAACCTTTCCGTGTTTCAGATTCCCCATCTGGCAAAGTGGAGTTAACAGGACATGCCTCATAGGATTGGTGTGGGGATTAAATGAATTAATTGTTGGTAGACTACACCCCTATTATGAAACTAATTTATACCTTTTATATGAAAGCTATAACCAAATAGCCTAAGAATGTGGGGAGGGAGGACGGAGAAGGGAGAGGGGGAATGGGTAGAGGGAGGGGGATTGGAGGGACCATTTTTGAGGTTTATCTTACAGGGGTACAAGTGAATCTCTCTAAGAGTAGAATGAGAACATTTTAAAACAATAACTGAGAAAATGACATGAAGGGTGTGTTGATCAATTTGATGGAAGTATTTCAGATTGCATGCGAAAACCGCACACTGTGCCCCAGAAATGCATTAATGTACATAGTTACCATTCAATAAAAAAAAAGAAAAAAAAAAAGAAAAGCACCCAGCAGATTATAAACACGATGTAATTGCTAAGTTTTGGAGTTTAAAATTGAAAAATAAAAATATAAGAGTGTAACCTACATACAGACAGAGCATAAAATGGAAGAAAAGAAAAAGAAGAAACTATATTAACTTTGTTAATTGTTTCTCTCAATTCTTTAGAATCAATTGTCAAGATGATGCGATTTTTTTTGGCAAGGGAGTGAGATGATAGTTTTTGGGAGTGGCTCCTTTTATCTATATTCCTTTCTTTCTAAAATGTTTTATGTGAATGTTCAAATAGCACGATAAACTAAGTCCATATTGGAACACAGACTACAAATGAAAGAATCTACTTTATAGTTCCAACAACCAGTGGAAACTTAGAATAAGCCAATGATTTTCACAAGAACTGCAGTTACATCTACCATTATGATTTATACTTCTTCCATTGTTTAAATTAGGGGCAGTGAAGGCAATACAGAAATCCCCAAATAGCATAAGACAATAAAAATTACATGCAGTGATTCATAACAATGCTACCCAGTTCGTATCCATCACTATATATTCAAATGAGTGATTGTATAGCAGAGGTACCAAGCAGGGAGAAGGCAGGCACCCAGCTGTGCTCAAGGAAGTGTGAATGATGAGTGTCTAGTTAAAACGAAGAAAAACAACACAACAACAAAAAACTGCAGCTGTGTCTGCAGCTGGGCTAGCTCTTGAAGCAGTAGTCAAGGAAAGTAGTTTTAAATAAGTGTCCCCAAAGGAATCAAAGAGAAGGATGGAATCAATAGATCTGACACAGCTTGAACTGCATTAGCACAGATTGGCAAATCTAATATCCACTTGACATAAATAGGGGATACCAAGATAGAAATGTCTACTCAGGGGGTGAACACCTAGTTCTTTCTAATTCCTTCATTTTAGGGGTTCCTAGATACCTGTCAATACCCTCCAGGAGACGCTTTGGTTTCTGTTACACTATTATCTGAACTTTTTGGTATATTTGAAATATTGTCATTTAAAGCAAGAAGTGATTAGTAATTGATTAGTAATACATAAAAGGATTTATATCTGACATTGCTTGCAAATAGCTATGTTTACAATTCCAGAATATTATTTTTATATTTTCATGAGATGGAATATTAGCCTTTGAAAGTTTGGTTTTCAAAGGTTCATTAATATGCATGTATAGGAAAATATTCACAGTAAATAATATTTAAAGAAAGAAAGAAATAACATGTCACTTATTTTTAGGTAAGAAAATACTGACAGGTTTTTTTATCAAAAAGATTCAGAGCAACGAGACTCTTAACCCTTTTTGATCTTTTTCACCATCTTAAATTTTCTTCAAGAAACACGTATTTCATGATTATGAAAACACATGATTGGTTTCATTAAAAATTTCTTATTTAATCAAGTGGGACATACCTACATCTTTCTCATAAAGAAATTTATAAGCATGACGTGGAGATCAAATGGCCCAAACCCCACAAACTCCAAGTCCTAGCACTCAATATTGGCAGGTGGTGAGTTCAGTCACAACCATCACACGAAACTTGAACAAGATTTAGGCAGAGCAATTTGTTAATATTAAGAAACTGTCCACCATTCATTACTTTACTTGATGAATATTAGAGAAGCTAGTGTGTGCCAGAAACTAGAAATAAAGGGTGACTAACACACAAATCCTAGCCACCATGTCCTCGGAGTGTAATGAGGTGGGAAGGCAAGTCAGTCACTTGTACCGAAATAAACCACTACTCGTCTAAGCAGACAGGGCACTAAGAGCAAAGGAAGGGCGCAGAGACGGAACTCAGGAAGGTTTCACAGAGGAGTTAGCATCTAAGAAGACAGCAGATAGGCAGGACAAGGATGTAATTCAAAACCCAGACTATGAAGTTCACCAGACAGGGATTCAAGTCTGAGCTCTACCACATATTAGCTATTTGACCTTTGGTAAGCTATTTGAATTCTCTAAGCTTGAATCCTTCTGCAACCCCTACCCACAGGGTTATAGTATTAAAGTGAGATCTTATAGTATGCTGCTTAGCACGGATGCTCACTGAACTCAATTTACAATGGGGGGGAAGGAAGGAGCAGCAATAAGCTATGTATATGAAGATTATGGTTAACTAGGATCCTCAGACAAGAATAAATACGTACAGACATTAAAAACATTTTCAGGCTCGGCGCCCGTGGCTCAATTGGCTAAGGCGCCAGCCACATACACCTAAGGTGGCGGGTTCGAATCCCCAGCCCGGGCCCACCAAACAACAATGATGGCTGCAACCAAAAAATGGTCAGGCGTTGTGGCGGGCGCCTGTGGTCCCAGCTGCTTGGGAGGCGGAGGCAGGAGACTCGCTTGAGCCCAGGAGTTGGAGGTTGCTGTGAGCTGTGATGCCATGGCACTCT
>CAUYQV010091570.1:0-11304 GCA_963574575.1 Galagoides demidoff
ACTCAAACCTGCCACCTTAGGTGTACGTGGCTGGTGCCTTAGCCGCTTGAGCCACAGGCGCTGAGCCAGAACCCTTTTAGATAATAAACTATTCTCCTCCAGGCAAGCAATCCAGAATATACCATGGCCCCACCCCCACCCACATCTGGCAAATTCAAGGAGGAAACCTAAACTTCTACCCTCACCAGGCTATAAAGAATTGTCACAACTGTCCCACCAGGGTGATAGCAGATAGGGCCGGAGGGAGTAAGAGCTGAGACTTGCATCCCCACTGGCTGGTGTTGGTAAACCTCATGTGAGGATCCTAGGGTTCCATTCCCACTCAACATGAATGAAGCATCCTCCTCCTCCTCCTCCTCCTTGCTGTGGTGGTGATATCTGAGGCCTGCAAAGAATCAGGGCTTTCACTGCCAACCAACAAGTCCATCCTCCTCCCTCCCCTGGTGTCAGCAGAGGCCAGGTATAGAAATGAGGCATTCCTACCCTCCCAGCAAGGAAGGGATCACTGGAGGCCTGTCAGGGAACTGGACCTATGACCAGCAATAATCACCATGCACACTCAGATGTCAGTGAAGGCTGAGTGGGGAATCTAGCATTATACCCTCACCAGGCAGTAGCAAGACAGCATACCCTCTTCCCTAGACCGAACAGTTCAGTGAAAACCAGGTAAAACAAAAGATTTAAGTAAGATCCAGAGGCTTCTAATAACCATAATGTTTAGATTTCAATAAAAAAAGAAAATTTGATCTCAAACTAATGAAATGCCAACATCAAGATGACAGAGAATTATCTGAAAAAGCTATTAAAGAAGCAATCAAAAAAATACTTCAGTGAACAATTATGAGCCAGGTATGGTGGTTCATCTCTAATCCTAACACTCTAAATGAGGCAGGCGAATTGCTTGAGCTCAGGAGTTCAAGACCAGCTTGAGCAAGAACAAGACCTTGTCTCTACTAAAAAATAGAAAAATTATGGGTGTTGTTGCAGGCACCTATAGTCCCAGCTACTCAGAAGGCTGAGGCAAAAGGACACTTAAGCCCAAGAGTCTGAGGTTGCTATGAGCTATGATGACACAATGGTATTCTACCTAGGGTGACACAGTGATACTCTGTCTCAAAAAAAAAAAAAAAATTACAAACATGCTTGAAACATAAAAAAAAAAAAAAGGAAAGATTCAGCAAAGAAATACAAAGTCTCATAAAGAAACAAAAGGAAATTTGAGAGTGTAAAAATATAATAACCAAAATAAAAAACTCAGTGGAAGCCAGGCACAGTGTGCACAACTGTCCTAGCTACTTGAGAGACAGGATTGCTTGAGCCCAGGAGTGCCAAGTCCAGCCTGGGCAACATGGTAAGATTGTATCTCAAAAAAACAAAAACAAAAGAAACAAACAAAACAACCCCTCCGGATGGGCTCAACAGTAGAATGAAAAGGGGCAATCAGTGTCCTAGAAAATAGAACAATGGAAAATTATTCAATCTGAACAAAAATGAGATAAGAGACTAAAATAAATAAATAAATAAAAAAGAACAGTCTCTAGGGACTATGGGACAATTACTAAAGATCTAAAATTTCTATCATTGCAGTCCTTTAAGGATAGGAGAAAGAAGCAAGGCTGAAAGAATACCTAAATAAAGAATGGCTGAAAACTTCCCAAATCTGGCAAAAGACATAAACTTACAGATACAACAATCAGAGTGAAACCCAAATATAATAGGATAACTCCCTCCTTCAAAATTCACAGCAAGCTACAGGATAGTCAAACTTTTGAAAACTACAGACACAGAAAACATTTCAAAATCACTGAGAGAGAAGTGATACCTTACTTATGGGGGGAAACAAGTGAATGACAGTGCATTTCTTGTAAGAAACCATGCAAGACAAAAGGAAGTGGCATAGTATTTCTCACGTGCTGAAAGAAAAGAACTATTGACTCAAAACTTTTTAAGAATGAAAGAGAAAGAAATATTTTCAGATAGAAAGAAAACTATGAGAATTTATCATCAGCAGACTTACCATAAACGAATAGCTAAGGTCAATTCTCTAAACAGAAAGTAAACAATAAGGAGAGAAACTTGAAATATCAGGAAGCAGGAAAAAACACAGAAAGCTAAAACATGAATCAATTCAATAGACTCTTCTCACAAATTCTCTAAATTATATTCGATGGTTGAAGAAGTATTGATGTGGTTCTGCATGCAAAGAGAAAATATATAAGACAGGCTCTGCACCTGTGGCTCAACTGGCTAAGGCGCCAGCTACATACACTAAGGTGGCGGGTTTGAATCCAGCCCGGGCCCACCAAACAACAATGATGGCTACAACCAAAAAAATAGCCGGGCATTGTGGCAGGCACCTGTGGTCCCAGTTACTTGGGAGGCAGAGGCAGGAGACTCGCTTGAGCCCAGGTTGCTGTGAGCTGTGATGCCACAGTACCCTACCCAGGGGGACAGCTTGAGGCTCTGTCTCAAAAAAATAAAAAAAATAAAAAATAAAGAAAATATATAAGACAATTACATTATAAATGGAGAAGGATAAAGAGACTTGAAGGAAGTAGAGATTCTGTAATTCACTTAAACTGGTGAAACATCAACACCTAACCAAACATTATCATTTCATACACTAAATGTAAATGATCTAAATATACTTAGTAAGAGATAGAGACTGGCAGAGCAGATTAAAAAACAACTATATGATATTTACAAGAAATTTTTCCTGGTATAATGAGATAGACAAGTTGAAAGCAAAAGAATAGAAAAAATACATTATGTATTGTAACCAATAATCAGGATGGTCACCTTAATATCAGATAAAGTAGATTTCAAAACAGAATTACCAGAGACAGAGAGTACACTATATAATAATAAAAAAAACTCCCTAGAAGATATAGCAATGCTAAACAAGTATGCGCCAAAGCAAAGAGCTGCAAAATATGTAAAGCAAAAGCTGATATAATCTATCCTGAGATTAAGATTAAAAAAAAAAAAAGTGAGAGAAGTTAAAGGAAAAGTAAACAAATCAACAGTTATAGTTGGAGACTTTAACATCTTTCTCTCAACAATGGATAGAGTACAAAAAATAATCAATGATATAAAAGAAAATCACTGCTAATAAAAAGAATCTTATCTACATTTACAGAACCTTCTACCCAATAACAACACAATATGTATTCTTTCCAAATGACTATGGGACATAAACCAAGTTAAATGAGCCACAAAGCAAATTTCAACAAATTGAAAAGAACTATGTTCTCTGACCACGATGCAAATAAGCAGAAGTTAATAACAGAAAGATAAGAAGAAAATCTCCAAATACTTGCAAACTAAACTTCTAAACAGTCCATGGGTTAAAGAAAAAGTCACAAGGAAATTTTTTTAAAAACACAATGAACCAAATGAAAATTAAAGTACAATATGTCAAAATTTGTGGGACACAGATATAGCAGTGCTAAGGGGAAATTTTATATTATTCAACTCATATATTAGAAAAGAGAAAAATTCTCAAGTCAATCATTTGAGTTTGGAACATAAAAAAAGACCAAAACAAAATCAAAATAAGCAGAAAGAAGAAAATAATAAATATAAAAAATGAAACCGAAAAAAGAAAAGCAATATAGTATCAATAAGACAAAAAGCTAACTATCTGAAAAGATCAATACAATTAACAAATCTCTAGTAAGACTGACAAAAAAAGAGACACACATTTCTAATAAAACAGAAGAAATTGTTATAGACTCTGCAGACAACCTTGGTGAATTGCAAGGTTGCAGACTCCTTTATTAAAAAGAATAAATGAATATTTCAAATAACTTTACATATAAATCTAATAACATAGAGGAAATGGACTTAAATCCTCAAAAAAATATAAACTATCACAACTTACCCAATACATGTATGAACTAGATAAGTTTAACAACATGATAACCATTAAGGAAATTGAACTTAGAATTTTTTAAACTCCTCCCAAGAAAACCAAATTTCCAGGTCAGATAGTTTCGATGGAGAATTACACCAAATCCTTCTTGAAGAAGAATTAACACCAATTGCATATAATGTTCTTCCAGAAACTTGAAAAGGAGGTGGTACCTCCCAATATATTGTATGATGCTAGTATTGCCCTGATACTAAAACCAGACAAAAAACAATACAGAAAAAGAAAACTACCAATCAACATTATTCATGAATATAGAAGCAAAAATTTCCTAACATCAGCAAATAGAATTCAGCAATATCAAAAGAATTTGATACCACAACCAAGTGGAATTTATCCTGTGGATACATCATCCACCATATTAATTAACAGGCTAGAGGGGGGAAAATCACATGATCATACGGATCAATTATCAAAATTCAACATCCATTCATAACCAAAAAAAAAAAAAAAAAGGCAACAACCAAAAACCTCTAAGAAAAAACAGGAAGAGTAAAGAATTTCCTCAACTTGATAAAGATCTATCCAAAAATTACAATGGCTGGGCAGGGATATCTGGTTTCCCTCATTCTTATTCAACACAGTGATAAAAGTTTTAGTCAATGTAATAAGGCAACAAAAAGAAATAAAATGCATCATAAAGGAAAGATCAGTAAAGAAAAAATAATCACTGTTTGCAGATATCATTATCTCTGCAGAAAATCTCAGAGAATCTACTAAAACAAAAAAACTCCTTAGAACAAATAAATGATTTCACCAAGGTTGCAAGATACATGATAAATATGCAAAACTTTCTTTATGTCTATATACTATATAAGCAATGTATACAATATCTGTATATAAGTAATGAACACATAGACATTGAAATTAAACATACAGCATCATTTATAATCATTCAAAAATAGTGAAATACTTAGGTATAAATCTAACAAAGCACATACAGAACTTGTATCCTAAAAACGACAAAACATTCATGGAAGAAATAAAAAAAAAAAATGAATGGAGAGACATACTATGTTCATAATGGGAAATCTCAACCCAATAAAGGTATCAATTTTACCTAAATTGATATACATACTATAGCATAATAAATTATATATTTAGCCTTCGTCTCTGATTCCTGGTATAGAACTCCTAAAACCAATGTTAAAATCTAACCATATTTGGCTCGGTACCTGTAGCTCAGCAGCTAGGATGCCAGCCACATACACTGAGGCTGGCGGGTTCGAACCCAGCCCAGGCCAGCCAAACAACAATGACAACTACAACCAAAAAATACCTGGGCGTTGTGGCGCGTGCCTGTAGTCCCAGCTACTTGGGAGGCTGAGGCAAGAGAATGGCTTAAGCCCAAGAGTTTGAGGTTGCTGTGAGCTGTGACACCACTGTGCTCTACCAAGGGAGACGTAGTGAGAGTTGGTGTCAAAAAAAAAAAAAATCTAACTATATTCAATATCTTCTACTCAGTAAGAAGCAAAGAACCCAGAGTCACTCCCCATACAGTCCACCAGCCTTTTCACCTGTACCAGCAGTTCTCAACTTGTGGGTCATGACCCCTTTGGGGGTTGAATGACCCTTTCACAGGGGTCGCCTAAATACATCCTGCATATCAGATATTTATTTTTTTTATCAGATATTTACATTATGATTCATAGCAGTAGCAAAATTACAATTATGAAGTAGCAATGAAAATAATTTTATGGTTGGGGGTCACCACAACATGAGGAACTATATTAAAGGGTCATGGCATTAGGAAGGTTGAGAACTACTGACCTATACAGTGATCCTATGAAGGGAATATCACTGGAATTCACAGGTAAGGACCCTGAGGCTCATGCGTGCACACTGAGGCTCAAAAGTGCTAAGTGACTTACCAAGCTCTAGATGGGAAGGAAAGAGTGAAGGCGGAGTCCCAACCACCCTCACCTTGCTGTCCCTATTAGAGGCCCAAGCTACCATGCCCCAAGTTGCAGTTGGTTCTGAGGCTCAATGACAGAGGGTTCTGGTATGTAAGAGCCACAGGTAAGGATGGGGCACTGGGTGATAAGCCTGGTAGGGCCAGTGGGTGATGCCCAAATGCCCTCCTCAGCCTACTTCACAACCTAGCTACAACCTGCCCTGATGAGTAGTCCCTGTTGAGTAGCTGGGATACAAGCCTTTGCCACCTGGCTAATAATAAAATTTTAAAAATGCATATGGTAAGCTGCTCCTAGTGTTCTGCTTAATATCCATTACCCCTTCTTCCTACAAATGGGTGCCAATCTCATTCAGGGTAGCAACTTGCCCAGCTAATGCACTTGAATTGTCACTCTTTCTTGCAGCTGGCAGTCACTCAGGAAGTGTATGCAGAAATCCAGAGCATGGAGCTTCACATAAAGCCATCACTTTCTTGATAAGAACACAGACTTAGTTGGTATAAGGCTGTTTGTCCTTTGTCCCTCTAACTCCTTTCTGCCTGGAATGCAAATGAAATGCCCAGAGGTGCAGCAACAGCCATTTTGAGACAATGAGTTCTAAAACCACATGCGAAAGACGTCAGAGTAAAGAGTCATAATGTCCTTGATAGAGCCACTATCCCAATCCCAAACTGCTTACCCACATACTGCGTGTTATATGTGAAAAATACCATCCTTTTGGTTAGGCGATTGAGGTAAAGTTTTTCTGTTACATGCAGCCAAATGTAAACCTAACTGACATTAAATAACACTATACAGTGTTACCAACACAATCATATGTGGTCAAAGAATAAAGAGACGCATTGGAATTAACACACTCAGTGTAGAATAGTGGTTTTCTCTGGGTGGGGTGAGGGAGTGGAACTGGGAGGGAAACAATAGGGGACTTCAGCTGTATCACTAATGTCTGACTTCTTACGCTGTGTGGTAAGTACACAGGGGAGTTTTATTACCTGTTATCCCCTGTTGGTATCCTAAATGTTAACAAGATTTGAATACAAAGAATATAAAGTCAGTAAAGAAAGGAAAAAAGTAATGATAAAAAGAGAAAGGTAGGCCTTTCTGTTTACTAGCTGGCCTGCCTGACTAGCTGCACCCTTCTTCCACTTATAGGTCTTAAAATCATAAGGGCACTTGGCTTGAGGAATCATCCAGCTTGCAGTTCTCACCCTGGTCTAAGACTTGCCACCTTCCTTGGAATAAGCATAACTATCTCACCCTTCAAGGTGGCACATGTCTCTCATGGGAGGGGGCTATGGGGAGAGGCTCCCTACCACTCCCTAAGAATTAGATATCAGACACACTGGAGTAGTTGAGCATAATGAGAGATGTGGCACAAAATAACCACAACCAGAGCCAGGCTGTACCCCTAAAGGTCAAGTTCATAGGTCCTGGGTGGGGCCTAGGCTTCTGAATTTGGAGAAAGCTTCCTAGGTGGTCCCATAGCACACCTCTGGTGGATAATGTCTTCCATAAGTACTTGACTTTCTCCTTATCCCTCCAGCCAAAAATACGTAGGAGCACTGCATTCTACAGTTTCTATCACATATTTCTTTTTAATTTCCAAATATAAAATTACTTCATTATATTGAATGAACAGACTTTTTTTTTTTTTTTGAGATAGTGTCTCAGTTTGTCACCCTCGGTAGAGTACCGTGATGTGATAGTTCACAGCAACCTCAAACTCCTGGACTCAAGTGATCTTGCCTCAGCTTCCCGAGTAGCTGGGAATACAGGACCTCGCTATTTTTTAGAAACAGGGTCTCACTCTGGCTCAGGCCGGTATTGAACTCCTGAGCTCAAGCAATCCATACACCTCATTTTCCCAGAGTGCTAGGATTACAGGCATGAACCACTTTGCTCGGCCAAAGTTGTTCTTTTTGATGGGTCTGGTTTTTTATGAGGAAAGAAGGAAAGCTTAAATAGACTTTTAAAAACTGACATCACCTCTCCCCACCCTGAAGATTCTGCTGTTTCCCCTGGGAAGACATGTCTCACTCTAGAAACCCAAGAGAACCAAGAGTGCATGCTCCCAGCAGATTTGCCAGGAGGAGGCCCTATCTGTATCTGTTTGGGGAGGTCCAGTACCCTCAGAAATATACCTGTGTATTTCCAGACTAGTTTATTGCTCCAGATAGAGCTGGAACTGGTACTTAGGGAACTTGGACAGCCCAGGTGGCAGCTGTCAACAGTAAAGAACCTACTGGCATACTAGCACTCTGAGAGGCCAAGGCGGGTAGATTGCCTGAGCTCATGAGTTCAAGACCAGCCTGAGCCAGAGTGAGACCTCGTTTCTAAAATTAGCCAGGCGTTATGGCGGGCGCCTATAGTCCCAGCTACTCGGGAGGCTGAGGCAAGAGAATCACTTAACCCCAAGCGTTTAAGGTTGATGTGAGCTGTGATGCCACCGCACACTACCCAGGGTGACAAAGTAAGACTCTGTCTCCAAAAAAAAAAAAAGAACCCACTGGCATGACTCATTTTTCAATTAACACACTTATGACCTCTGTCCCCATTTTTAGGCTAATGCCAAGGATGTCCACACCCAGAGTCAAGCACAGAGCAGTGGGGGTCAAACTCAAGGCACTGTGCCCAGAACTACACTGTGAGAGAGGGTCCCTCCTCTCTCCCCGCTTCAGGTAGAATCCATTTTCTTCCCAGACAGGGCCCCAGAATTATCTATCTGCTCTCCCATTTCACAGGTGGAGGTTTAGAATTTCAGAAAGATAAGGCATCATACCCCAGGCATCCCTGCAAGTTAACAGCAAAACTGGGATGAGCCTAGGGAAAGATTTTATGAAGAGGACTTCCATGGCAATTGCAATAACAACACAAATAAACGAATTGGACTTAATTAAAATGAATAGCTTCTGAACAGCTAAGGAAACAACAACCAAAGAAATAGACAACCTTCAGAATGGGAAAAGATATTTACATATTGTGATTCAGACAAATGCTTAATAACTAGGATCTACAGAGAACTCAAATTAATCAACAAAAAAGAGCCAACAATCCCATATCACTGGGCAAGAGACATGAATAGTATCTTCTATAAAGAAGACAGGGTAACAAATATGAAAAAATGCTCAGCTTTCCTAATTATCAGAGAAATGCAAATCTGAACCACTCTGAGATACTACATAACCCCAGTGAGAATGGACCACATCACAAAGCCTCAAAGCTGCAGATGCTGGCACGGATGTAGAGAGAAGTGAACACTTTTACACTGCTGGTGGGATTGCCAACTAATACAAACTTTTTGGAAGGAAGTATGGAGAATCCTCCAAGAATTCAAATTAGACCTCCCATTTGATCCTGCAATCCCATTACTGGACATTTACCCAGAAGAAAAAAAATTATTTTTTTTTTTTATGAGACAGAATCTTAAGCTGTTGTCCTGGGTTGAATGCTATGGCATCACAGCTCACAGCAACCTCAAACTCTTGGGCTTAAGTGATTTTCTTGCCTCAGCCTCCCAAGTAGCTGGGACTACAGGCACCTGCCACAATGCCTGGCTATTTTTTGGTTGCAGTTGTCACTGTTGCTTAGCCTGCCCAGGAAGGGTTCGAATCTGCCACCCTAGGTGTATGTAGCCGACCTGCCACCCAGAAAAAAATCCTTTTATCATAAGGACATTTGCACTAGACTGTTTATTGCAGCTCTATTTACAATAGCCAAAATGTTGAAACAGCCTAAATGCCCACCAACCCAGAAATGGATTAACAAGCTTTTGTATATGTATACCATGGAATACTACTCAGCCATTAAAAAAATAGAGACTTTACATCTTTTGTATTAACCTGGTTTGAGGTAGAAGGTATTCTTCTTAGTAAAAAGCATCACAAGAATGGAGAAGCAAGAATCCAATGTACTCAATTCTAATATGAAGGCAGGAGATGAGCTAATACAAGGTGGGGGAGGGTAGGGCAATGAGGGAGCAGGGAGAGGGGAGGAGGGAAGAAGGTGGGGGTTCATTGTGTATGGCACACCTCTTGGGGGCAGGACACAATTATAAGAGGGACTTTGCCTAACAAATGCAAGCAGTATAACCTGGTTCTGTGTACCCTTAATGATTCCCCAACAATTAAAAAAATGCAATCAGTGTAACCTAATTCTTTGTACACTTAATGAATCCTGTACAATAAAAAATAAAAAAAATTTGAACTTAACACGGCAGTCCTCAACCTGTGGGTCAAGACCCCTTTGTAACAATGAAAACATATCCTGCATATCAGATATTTACATTATGATTCATAACAGTAGCAAAATTACAGTTGTGAAGTAGCAACAAAAATAATTTTATGGTTGGGGGTCACCACAACATGAGGAACTGTATTAAAGGGTCACGGCATTAGGAGGCATTAGGAAAGTTGAGAACCATTGACTTAACATCTTTGGACTCCTGAAGTGATGATGTTTTTAACCAATGGTAAATCTAAAAAGCTTCCCTTTATTTTTTGCTCCAAAACTTCCAAAGAATATTGTTTTCATCAACAAATCTTCAAATCAAGTGCCAGAACTATGAAAAGGCTTAAAAAGGCTGGCCTCACTTCCTGTGAGGAGGCAGCCTGCCATTAACTGTGGCCAGTGGAAAACCAGCCACCACACACTGGCCACCACTTCAGAGTACATGAATATTTATCACCTCACTGAGAATTCCCTAAGTAGTGCAAAGACAGAAAAGGACTTTCAGCAAGTTTGAATCTCCATTCTAACATCTCCACTGAGACAGCTTGTTCTTCCTTTTAAAAATGATCATCTTGAAAACCATAATGAAGCCAGTCTAGTATTAGTAGTTTTAATGAGAAGGCCTTAAGGCTTAAAATAGCAAAATGATTCCTTCTCCAAATAAACAAGCTTTCCTTTGTGTATGAAAGGCAAGGCCACAGCTAAGGCAAATTCTAAGATGTTTACTGTCCCTGAATCGGAAGTAACTGGAGCCCTAGAGAAAAAGCAGATTACACAAAAAAGGGGTCTGTCAGAAAACATTTGCCTTATGAGAGGCCAACCTAAGACCTAAGTCCCAAGGATTGAACCCTCACCCCGAGCGAGATAGGGCAGGACCCTGTGACTATCAGGTCTGGCTTTGAAGGGACAGAGAAATATCTGGAAGGCACTGGTTGAGGACAAGGAGAAACACCTAAGCATAAAATGCGCTCCCATGAAAATCCATGCAATGAACTTAGAAAATGAAATGGGTGGCTTGGCGCCTGTGGCTCAATCGGCTAAGGCGCCAGCCACATACACCTAAGGTGGCGGATTCGAATCCCCAGCCCAGGCCCACCAAACAACAATGATGGCTGCAACCAAAAAATGGCCGGGCATTGTGGCGGGCGCCTGTGGTCCCAGCTACTTGGGAGGCGGAGGCAGGAGACTCGCTTGAACCCAGGAGTTGGAGGTTGCTATGAGCTGTGATGCCAT
>CAUYQV010091579.1:0-32323 GCA_963574575.1 Galagoides demidoff
AAAAAATTAGTATTGTAAATGGCAGTGCAAGTTCTCCCACTTTATTCTTCTCTAGGAGCAACTTTGTTCTTGTGTATAAATTTTAGAATCATTTTACCAAGTTCTTCGGGGGAAAAAACTCCTAATGGGAATTTCATTGGGACTGCATTACATTTGTAGATGAGTTTAGGAAAGAATGGACATCTTTATGATTCTTTTTTGAATATTACTTCATCCCCATTCTTCCTGGGGTATCCTTATGGAAATTCTAATTTAAAATATTAGACCTTCTGAATTTCAATTGTCAAATTCTTCATTTTTAGAAGTTCTTTATGGTTCTTTTAAAGTGTACTTGGGCCAGGCACAGTGCTTCATGCCTGTAATCCCAATTTTGGGAGGCCAAGGTGGGAGGATCGCTTGAGGCCAGGAGTTCAAGACCAGCCTAAGCAAAAGCAAGCCCTTTCTCCACAAAAAATAGAAAATTAATTGGGCATAGTGGCATGCACCAGGTAGTCCCAGCTACTTGGGAGGCTGAAGCAGGAAAATTGCTTAAGCCCAGGAGTTTGAAGTTGTGTCCTCCGATGAAGCCACTGCAGTCTAGTCCAGGTGCCAGAACAAGACCTTATCTCAAAATAGTAATCATCATCATCATCACCATCTATTTGACCATTCTTTTTGTTTGTTCATTTTTGTTTTTTGAGACAGAGTCTTACTTTGTTGCCCTGGACAGAATGCTATGACATCATAGCTCACAGCAACCTCAAACTCTTGGGCATAAGTGATCCTCTTATCTCAGCCTCCCAAGTAGCTGGGACTACAGGTGCCCACCACAACACCCAGCTTTTTTTTTTTTTTTTTTTTGAGATAGAGTCTCATTTTTAAATTTTTTAGAGACAGAGTCTCACTTTGTCGCCCTGGATAGAGTGCCATGGCATCAAAGCTCACAGCAACCTCCAGCTCTTAGGCCTAGGCGATTCTCTTGCCTCAGCCTCCCGAGTAGCTGGGACTACAGGCACCTGCCACAATGCCCCGCTGCAGCTATATTTGTTGTTGTTGTTGTTGTTGTTACATTGTCATTGTTGTCTTAGCTGGCTCAGGCCGGGTTCCAAACCACCAGCCTCTGTGTATGTGGCCAGCGCCCTATCCACTGAGCTATGGGTGCCACCCCCAGCCTGGCCATCCTTTATAATCTCTCATTCTTTATTCATATTGGTAAGGCACTGTTATTTCTTAAACTTGGTACTTCATAATCTGTGTCTGATGAATTCCATATGCAAAGTCTTTGTAAATCTGATTCTTCTGCCTGCTGTTTGTGCTGGCTCTGGCTCACATTGCCTTATTTCCTTGTATGTTATGATTTTTTTTTAACTATGACGTTATTTATTTTCCTTGGATCTTTATCTTGATAATTTTTTGAGACCTGGTTTGAAGTTGTTTTCCTCCAAAGAGGGTTTGCATTTCCTTCTGCAACCCCAGAAGCACTTTAAATTAAATGTTTTGTTTATAGAGTTTTCGGCCTATACTAGTAGCTGTGAATTCAGATGGTAAACCACAGGATTTAGTCAGACCTTAGGTGGAACCCTCACTCAGTCACATTCACTTATTGTGTGACCTGGGGCCAGTCATTTAATCTCTACAAATCTGCCCTATCATCTGTGAAATAGCAATAATAATACCTACTGCCTAGGGCTACTGCAAGGATGAAATGGGATATTGTATATAAATAAAGAACTTCAGGGTGGGGCCTGTGGCTCAAAGGAGTAGGGCTCTGGCCCCATATGCCAGAGGTGGTGGGTTCAAACCCAGCCCTGGCCAAAAAGTGCAAAAAAAAAAAAAGAACTTCAGCTCAGAGCCTATAGGTCAAATGGTTAGGGTGCCAGCCACATACACTAGAGCTGGCGGGTTCAAATCCAGCCCAGATTCGAACACCAAAAAACAACAATGACAATTACAACCAAAAAATAGCCAGGTGTTGTGGCAGGCACCTGTAGTCCCATCTACTTGGGAGGCTAAGGCAAGAGAATTGCTTAAGCCCAAGAGTTTGAGGTTGCTCTGAGCTATGATGTCATGGCACTCTACCCAGTAAAACAGCCTGAGACTCTTTATAAAAAAAAAAAAAAAAAAAAAAAAGAACTTCCTTGGGGTCTTCTCCCACAGTTGGTGATCAGTGAATGCTGTTTTCTCCCTTCCTCTTCCTGCCCCAGCCAGTAGGAGCAGTCGGGGCAGCCCCAGACTTAGTTCCACCTCTTGACTTGTAGGATTAAGTTATCACAGGAGCTGAGTACTTTAGACCTCACTTCTGGGGATCACTCTGCCTTCAACTTTGAGATAACTGAGGTCCCAAGAGCCTTTGACAGGCACCCCTACCCCACAGCTTGGCTGTGGTCTGGAGTTGTCAGGTCCCTTGGTGCTGGGAATTTTTTTTTTAGAGAGTCTCATTTTGTCACCCTCAGGAGAGTGATGCAGTATCACAGCTCACAGCAACCTCCAGCTCTTGGGCTTAGGTGATTCTCTGGCCTCAGCCTCCTGAGGAGTTGGAACTACAGGCAGCCGCCACAATGCCTGGCTATTTTTTTTTTGTTGCAGTTTGGCCGGGGTCAGGTTCCAACCCGCCACCCTTGGTATATGGGGCCCGCGACCCACTGAGCCACAGGCGCCACCCAGTGCTGGGATTTAAGAAAAATGAAATTTGACAGAATTGCTTTTTTTTTTTTTTTTTTTGAGATGGAGCCTCAAGCTATCCCCCTGGGCAGAGTGCCCTGACACCACAGCTCACAGCAACCTCCAACTCCTGGGCTCAAGCAAGTCTCCTGCCTCAGCCTCCCAAGTAGCTGGGACCACAGGCGCCCGCCACAATGCCTGGCTATTTTTTTTGGTTGCAGCCGTCATTGTTGTTTGGCGGCCCGGGCTGGATTCGAACCCGCCACCTTAGGTGTATGTGGCTGGCGCCTTAGCCACTTGAGCCACAGGCGCCAAGCCTAATGATGCTATTAAAAGAACATTTTTTATGACCAAATGGTGGGACATTAGTAATAGGACTTAAATAGTTGTTAATTTTTAATCATTTGGAAAGCTGACAGTAATACGTGTGTAAGTGAAATAAACAGAAAGTTGTACATTGGCGTATAAATATCTTGAGTTCTTTCTGGAACAGGAAATATAAGGAAATAGACTTCATAACATGAACTCAACTATATTGAGAAAAATCAGGGAAAGGAAGCCAAAAGGAAATAGATTTAAGTGTTAACAGTGGTTACTTGGGAATGGTGAAATGCTGAGTGATTTTTTTCTTCCCAGTGGCAGCATGGTACAGACAGTGGCCAGAGGTAGCCTTGGCATCAGACAGTCTTGTACTAAGTTGATGCCTTTGTGGCTTTAGACAAATGACAGACTATCTGGGTTGGTTTCCCCATCTGTTGAGTGGTTTTGAGGATCAAAGGAATAATAAGTCCCACGTGCCTACACTGTGATCTGGCAAAAGTCAGCTCCATAGATGGTGGCAGTAACTATTTTTACACATATATATTCTTTCCCGATTTTTAAGTACTGAACATGTACTGCTTTAGAATCAAAGAAAAAGTAAAATTATAACTGAACAGCAGAAGCAAAGGCAGCATATGCTTTACCAACATAATTACTTTATGCCCCTAGTTTGGTATATGGAGTTTCCTGACTCTTCTCTGCTACTGAGAAGAGCCCCAGAGGCCTACGGACTTAGGGGCTAGTGCAGCAGGATGCCATGGGCTGGCCAAGGGAGGTGAGGGAGAGAGTAGACCACAGCTTGAGTGGCTTCAGAGATGCTGAGCCTCTCCCTCTATCCTGTCCAGGCCGTAATGAGCCTCTGAAGAAGGAGCGGCTCAAGTGGAAAAGCGACTACCCCATGACGGACGGGCAGCTGCGGAGCAAACGAGATGAGTTCTGGGACACAGCACCTGCCTTCGAGGGCCGCAAGGAGATCTGGGATGCACTCAAGGCTGCTGCCTATGCTGCCGAAGCCAACGACCACGAGCTGGCCCAGGCCATCCTGGATGGAGCCAGCATCACCCTGCCTCATGGTGAGTAGGCAGGGGAAGGCTTTAGCATCGCTGTGGCTAGGGAGTTGTCAGCACAGTTTAGGGTGCAGGAGAGCTAGTGGCCAGCCACATGTAAGGATATTCTATCTAAGTTGGGGGTGGGGGGTTCATCGTATTTTTTTTTTTTTTGCAGTTTTTGGCTGGGGCCAGGTTTGAACCTGCCACCTCCGGTATATGGGGCCGGCGCCCTACTCATTTGAGCCACAGGCACCACCCAAGGGGTCATGATATTCACTTACTCTTTTTTTTTTTTTTTTTTTTGAGACGGAGCCTCAAGCTATCCCCCTGGGTTAGAGTGCCATGGCATCACAGCTCATAGCAACCTCCAACTCCTGGGCTCAAGCGAGTCTCCTGCCTCCGCCTCCCAAGTAGCTGGGACCACAGGCGCCCGCCACAACACCCGGCCATTTATTTTTGGTTGCAGCCATCATTGTTGTTTGGCGGGCCCGGGCTGGGGATTCGAACCCGCCACCTTAGGTGTATGTGGCTGGCGCCTTAGCCGATTGAGCCACAGGCGCCGAGCCTGAGCTCTTTTTCTTATTTGTACCCATTGGTGGTTTCCAGTTGCCTGATTCTTTAGTTCTAGGTTTGGGATACAGGAGAGGAAAAGAAAACCCAGGAAACTCACCATGCACTGTGAGCAACCTGGAGATGGCCAGCAGGCAGCCAGTATGATGATGAGAGTACCTGCAGGTCTTGCAGTGATGCCTGCAGCAAGTCTTACGCCTTGCACTGCATCTGGCCAGTCCTCTGCGCCATGCAGTTCATCCACAGGCCCTCCCAGGTGACCTGAGCTGTGAAGCTGCCACCGCCAAGTAAGGTTGTCACTTGTCCCTGGGTCCAGGGGTCCCTAGATGGCCTGCTTTCTTCTCTCCCGTTTCAGTCTCCTCTTTTGTTTTATGCGTGAAGTCCAGGGCTTTTTAGATATATTTAGTAGAAGAAATAGGGAACTGTCATCTACTCCAAGTAGAAGTAAGTGGAAGTACTTACTCCTAAGTGGAAGTCCCCTGCTGTTTGATATGGGACAAACGAAACTGTTTTTTCTATTCTTATAGCCAACACTCAACACAGAACACTTCTCCTGTGGTCACCATGATGTATGGGGATTTCTCCCCACCAATGACTGATTATCCTGTGGGCACCAACTGCATGTCACATTCAATTTAATAGTGATGCTGGCTGCCTGAAGACAGCCTCAGATCTCACAGGTTAAGGGCTCAGTCCCATAGGTGCCCCCCTTCAGATGCCACCGGTAAGCCCCCAGGTTCTGACCTGTAATTTTCTGACTAATCAGCTACAGCTGGGGGTTCCTATGATCTCCCTGGGTTGGATTAATTTGCTAGAGTGGTTCACAGAGTTCAGGGAACACTTTATTTATATTTACCTATTTATTATAAAATATATTATGAAGGATTCAGATGAACAGCCTGATGGAAGTGCTGCATAGAGCAAAATGTGTGGGAAAGGGTGAGGGGCTTCCCTGCCCACCCCCACGGCACCCTCCAGGCAGGTCCTGATGTTTTGTGATCCAGCAACTCTCAAATCCCAGTCCTTTGGGGGTTTATGGAGGCTTCATTACATAGGCCTGATTGATTGCATCACTGGTCAATGGTGATCAATTAAACGTTCAGCCTCTCTCCTCTCCCCAGAGGCTGAAGGGTTTGGGAGTGAAAGTTCCAGCCCTCTAATCACATGGTTGCTTCCCTGGCAACCAGGCCTCATTGTGAGGCTGCCAGCAAGCCACCAAGAGTTGCTTCATTAGAATGAAAGATGCTCCTAACATTTGTCTACAAGGATATTAGGAGTTCTGTCTTAAGAACTAGGGCAGAGACCAAATACATATCTCTTATTATATCACAATATCATATCCACCTATTGCCTGTTTTTCATTTATTTATAATTTTTTTCCACCTATTGCCTTTTACCTGGTTCATTGTACACATTTAATTTACCTGTTCAGCTCCTTCCTGTAACCATCGAGTTTGAGATTACTGGCTTATCCTTGTAGTTCAATATTTTGGTTCTGGGTCCTTTACTGTGAATGAGAATGAGGAAAATGAAAAGGAAACGAACGAAACCCAAGGAAACCTCAGTTTGGGTTGAGGCTTGGGCTGCAGGGCAGAATGTTGCGGGGGGTGGGGGACAGAGGTGGGGGGCAATAATAGACCTTGTTTCCAGGCTCTTCGGGGCACGTGTCCTCATCTCTCTAAGCTTCCTTTCCAGGGTAATAGACTCTGTTGACTTCTAAGTTTATTTAAAGCTTGAGCACCTTATCATATCTTCATCCAAACAAGACAAAGTTAAACAAAGCAGCTTTCGAGGCCCAGTGAGAAAGAAGTTGATTTAAGATAGGGCCGTATCAGCGGTTACTCAACCGTTTGTGGTTCCTGCCTTATCGCTGACAAAGGCCACGCTCCCCTGTCGGGGCAGCACCACAGCACTTTGTATCCTCAGCTCCAACCCAAAGGAGGGTCTCTCTGCTCCAGGGGCTCGGATGACTTTGTGGGCCAGAGAGCAGCCCTGCGGGTATTAGGCAGCTGCCTTGTCCCCCAGCTAGTGCAGGGCTGTGACTACAGGGGCCGTGGTGGCAGGGTGGGAGGCCATGTGGGACTTTTTCTCACCATGGCTGGCACCAGAGCCCAGTGATTACAGAACAGTGTCAATTCTGAGTCCAATACAACACTCACCTTGCGGGGACCAGCCTACCTATTGTGACCCCTTCCTTCTGCTGTGACCAGGTCCCCAGTTTCTCTACACACAGATAGATGCTGATTTGGGGTTTGGATTTTCTTTACTTCCCTCTCATGCTTCTGCCAGTGCCACTGTTCACAAACCTACTAATACCTCACAGGCTGTTCTTCTGAATCTTGCAATTTTGCATCTTATCTACAAATTTCCTTACGGGAGAAGAAGTATGTGGTGATGTCTTGAGAGTCTCTGCTCTTATGATGAACCCCACCCTCTGGAAGCATCTGGCCTTACAAGATGATGAAATGTCTTTTTGAAGACAGCCATGGCCCCACCTGGAAGACTGGTTGCCTTGCAGGTGCTTTTATAAGCAGTTCTGTTTCTCCCAGAGCCAGAACACAGGTGCATTCAAAAGACTTCCTCCTCCCTGGTCTGCTACAGAGGATCCTCTAATTGCATTGGATTTCCTCCCTTCTGAGATCTCTCAGAAGGATCTGAGCAATAAGAGGAAAAGGATTATGCGCAATGAAGTGTTGAGTTGGGATTGGGAGGAGAAGGGAGGGGGAACAGAGCTCTCAGCCTGGGTGTGGGAGAGAGGATTTGAAGGCAGTTTATAGAAGACTGGCTTAGACCTAGTTATGGGTGTGAAGTGAGAAAAGAGGCAAGGAGAGGAGGTTTTCATCTGTGTTGCACTATACCACATATTTGGATTTCCTCAACATCTTTCCAAAGGCATAGGAGTGGGTAGAGAATCCCTTTTCCTTTCCTATTCACAAAGCTGGATCTCATGTGTGCTTTGTGAATGTAACACAAAACCTGAATTAGGTCTCCAGGATCAGAAATGTTTACTTGTGGACCCAGGAACTGACAGGCAAAAATGGGGTGAAATACTCCATGAACAACTCTCGGGAGTTTTAATCTCCTGTTTTTGTGAGCTCTGCCCAAGGACGATTCCTCCTTGGGGGACTGCATGGTAGCAGGTACAGATATGGGCAGGGAGGGAACCCCCTGGATGGTGTGGGCTCCTTCCTTGAACAAAGAATAATGTAAGAAACACCTGGCCGGGCACAGTGGCTCACTCCTGTAATCCCAGCACTTGCGAGGCCGAGGCAGGTGGATTGCCTGGGCTCACAGGTTTGAGACCAGCCTGAGCCAGAGCGAGACCCTGTCTCTAAATATAGCCAGGCATTGTGGGGGGTGCCTGTAGTCCCAGCTACTTGGGAGGCTGAGGCAAGAGAATCGCTTGAACCCAGGAGTCTTAGGTTACTGTGAGCTGTGATGCCATAGCCCTCTACCGAGGGTGGCAAAGTAAGACTGTCTCAAAAGAAAAAGAAACACCCATGCGGCCCACCACTGAGATTCAACAAGTCTTAACCTTCTGCTGAAGCTCCTTTTGGGCCTTTGCATACCCTACTCACTTTGCTTCCTCCACCTCATCTTCCTGTTCATGTTGTCAAATTTTTGCTACAAGGGGTGAATGGGGTACATCTTTTCAAAATGCATAAAACTATCTTGTGCATTTCAACATTTTACATTAATGGATCTTATATTGTACATATCATCTTGCAACTTGCTTTTTTGACAGAGATAGCCCTTCTTTCTGTTTTTTTTTTTTTCTTTATTTGGGGATTGGGATGAGCATATGTGCAAAGTTGCCTTTTTTTTTTTTCTTTTTGTCGAGACAGAGTTCTACCCTATGCCCTGAGCAGAGTACAATGGTGTCATAGCTCACTGCAACCTCAGACTCAGGCTAAAGACACCCTGTTGCCTCAGCCTCCAAACTGCTGGGGATTACAGGTGCTCACTGCGGTGCCCAGCTGGGTTTTTCAATTTTTTCCATGAGTTGGGATCTCACTCTAGCTCAGATAAGCCTCAAACTCCTGAGCTCAAGCAATCCTCCTGCCTCAGCCTCCCACAGTGCTAGGCTTACAGGTATGAGCCACCACACCCGGCTGACCTAAGCTTTCTAAATTTATCCGTGTTTATATGAGAAGCTCTCGTTACTTCGTTTTAACTGCTGTGTGCTAGTCCATCGTGTGGAACACAGTTTATATCCCATCTCTTGATGAACATCTGGATGGTTTCCAGTTGTTTTGCTGTTACAAGTAAGATGTGGCCCACGTCCTTGCAAATGCCTCCAGGTGCACATGTGTGAGCGTTTCTCTAGAAGTGGAAATGTTTGGTCACGTTCCATCTCACCAGATATTGTCAAATGATTGTCTAAAATTATTGTACCCATCCATAGCCCCTTTGGCACATTGGAGAGATTTTTGTCATTTTGTGAGTGTCGGGTAGCATCTCATTTTAATTTGCATTTCTCTGATTACTAATGATAGTGAGTATCTTTCCTGTGTTTATATTTCATTTCGATGTTCCTTCCATGGGCTACTTATTGATATAGAGTTTGACTAGTTTTCTATAGGGCTATTTGTCTTATTCTCATTGACTTACAAAATTTATTCTGGGTGCTAATCATTTATTGGTTATAAAGGTTACAGATATTTTCTCCCAGATTATAGTTTATCTTTGACCTTTTTTTTTTTTTTTGAGACACAGTTTCACTTTGTCACCCTCAGTAGAGTGCCATGGAGTCATAGCTCACAGCAACCTCAAACTCTTGGGCTTAAGCAATTCTCTTGCCTCAGCCTCCCAACTTTACCATTTTTTATGGTGACTTTTACTGTACAGTTTCATTTTTGGAGATATAAAATATATTGGGTAAGGTCCTTAAAATGCATAATTTTTTTTTTTTTTTGGTGACATAATCTCATTCTGTCACCCTGGGTAGAGAGTTGTGGTGTCAAAGCTCACAGCAACCTCAAACTCTTGGGCTTGAGCAATCCTCTTGCCTCACCCTCTGAGTAGCTGGGACTGTAGGTTTGTGCCAATACATGCAGTTAGGTTTTTTTTTTTCCTTCTATTTTTAGTAGAGACAGAGTCTCACTGTTGCTCAGGCTGCTCTGGAACTCCTGGCCTCAGGTGATCCTCCCACTTCAGCCTCCCAAAGTACTAGGATTATAGGTGTGAGCCACTGCGTCCAACCAGAATGCACAATCTTGCCTTAAAGGTGTAGCCTGATAAAATGTTTACATTTGTGAACACTCCTGTAACCACCACTGAAGTCAAGATATTTCCATAACCTCAGAAAGTTCCCTGGCGTCCCTTCCCCAGTCAGTGTCACTCTCCTCAGAGACGGACACTTTCTAACTTGTATCACTCATGATTACTTTTATTCTTTTTGATCTTTACATGAATGGAGTCAGACAGTGAGTGTACTCACCTGCATCTGGCTTCTTCAACTCACTATACGGCCTGTGAATTCATTCATGCTGTTCCACGTGATGTGTTGGTTTATTCTTTCCTCACAGTTGTGTAGTATTCCTATGTGTGAATATATCACAATTTCTATTGCTTTTTCTCTGGCTGAGCATTTGGATTACTTCTAATTGCTTTGTTATTACAAACCATGGTGGGATACATCTCTTTGTCCTCCTAGTGCATGTGCATGAGGGTTTCTTTAGAAGTGGAAGGGTGTATGCAGCTTCCACTTAACCAGACATTGCCAGAGGAGTCTTTAAAATTGTACCCTGGCTGGGTGAGGTGGCTCACGCCTATAATCCTAGCACTGGGAGGCCGAGGCAAGTGGATTGCCTGAGCTCACAGGTTTGAGACCAGCTTGAGCAAGAGCAAGATCCCCCGTCTCTAAAAATAGCCAGGCGTTGTGGCATGCACCTATAGTCCCAGCTACTCAGGAGGCTGAGGCAAGAGAATCGCTTAAGCCCAAAAGTTGGAGGTTGCTGTGAGCTATGACGTCACAGCACCACTTGACCCAGGGTGACAAAGTAAGACTCTATCTCAAAAAAGTAAAAAATAAAATTGTACCCATTGACATCTCCTCTAGCGTGGCGGAGAGCTTCTGCTGCTACACACCTCTACCAACACTTGGTAGTGTCAGACACCAAAAAAAAAGGTGTCTCGCCGTTCTAATTTGCATGTCTCTAACTGCTAGTGAGGGCGATCACTTTTTCATATACTTGCTGGTCAGTCCACTTTCCTCTCCTATCCGTGTCTTCTCCTAGCCTTTGTTGCTTTTTCTTCTTATTAATTTATATAAATTGTCTATATATTCTGATTACTAATTATTTGTTGATCATATGGGTTGCATATAACATATTGTTAGACAGTTTTATTGTCTTTTGTCATGCTAGTTTTTAATTTTTATTTATTTATTTATTTTGAGATAGAGTTTCACTTTGTCACCCTCAGTAGAATGCCGTGGCATCATAGCTTACAGCAACCTCAAACTCTTGGGCTCAAGTGATTCTCATGCCTCAGCCTCCCGAGTAGATGAGACTACAGGTGCCGGCCACAACACCCGGCTATTTTCAGAGACAGGGTTTCACTCTTGCTCAGGCTGGTCTCGAACTCCTAAGATCTAGCAATGCACCTGCCTTGGCCTCCCAGAGTGCTAGGCCAGGCCTGTTTTTTTAATGTACTCAACTTTATCCTTTTTTTTCCTTTTTTTGATATACCTTTTGTGTCTTATTTATGAAATACTTCCTGGCTTGGTGCCTGTGACTCAAGTGGCTAAGGTGCCAGACACATACACCTAAGGTGGTGGGTTCGAATCCAGCCTGGGCCTGCTAAACAACAATGACGGCAGCAACCAAAAAATAGCCGGGTGTTGTGGTGGGCGCCTGTGGTCCCAGCTACTTGGGAGGCGGAGGCAGGAGACTGGCTTGAGCCCAGGAGTTGGAGGTTGCTGTGAGCTGTGATGCCCCAGCACTCTACCCAGGGGGAAAGCTTGAGGCTCTGTCTCAAAAAAAAAAAAAAAAAAAAAAAGAAGAAGAAGAAATACTTCCCTACATCCAAGGAATAAAGATACTTTCCTGTATTTTCTTCTAAATATTTCATAGTTCTTTCCTTTACATTTAGATGTTTAGTAATAAAGATTTTTTGTTTGGTCAAACTTTTTTTTTTTTCCTAATTTTTATTTTTTTTTTGAGACAGAGTCTCATTTTGTCACCCTCAGTAGAGTGCTGTGGTATCATAGTTCATAGCAACCTCAAACTCTTGGGCACAAGTGATTCTCTTGCCTCAGACTCCTGAGTAGCTGGGACTACAGGTGCCCATTGTGACACCTGGCTATTTTTAGGGATGGGATCTTATTCTTGCTCAGGTCCGTCTCAAACCTGGGAGCTCAGGGCAATCCACCTACGTCAACCTCCCAGAGGGCTGGGATTACAGATGTGAGCCACCGTGCTCAGCAGTTTGGTCAAACTTTAGTCAAATTCCTGAACTTTCTCCTAGGCTCATACATATACTTCTTTGTAAAATTTAGTTTTAACAAGAACACCCCATCCTGTATATCTGACCATCCTTCATATCTGATCAGATTCTTCATCCTCCAACACGCTTCAAGTGATGCCTGGTCATCCTGGCCTTTCTTCAGCAAGAATCCTGGTTATGTTGGTTTAGCCACAATCTCCCTTCCCGATGTTGCCTTTTAGTAATTTTCTACTCTCTAACTCCCTACGCTGCTCCTTGACTATAGATTTCCACTTGCCTATGCTACGTTCAGCAGTGAGCCTGCTTCAAGATGCTGGTTGCAGGCTTGGCACCTGTAGCTCAGTGGCTAGAGCGGTGGCCATATACACCGGGGCTGGTGAGTTTGAACCCGGCCCTGGCCTGCCAAACAACAACAAAATAGTCAGGCGTTGTGGCAGGCACCTGTAGTCCCAACTACTTGGGAGGCTGAGGCAAGAGAATCACTTAAGCCCAAGAGTTTGAGGTTGCTGCGAGCTGTGATGTCACAGCACTCTACCGAGGGCAACATAGTAAGACTCTGTCTCAAAAAAAAAAAAAAGATACTGGTTGCAGTGGTCCCTATACCTATCATGATGATCCCGAATAGTCTTCCTTACCATGCTTTAAACAAGTATTATTGAATATTTTTTTTCTTTAACAGTTATGGTGCCTTGACTCATGTAGGATTAGACTCATCACTAGACCCCCATGTCCCTCTCCTAGGACCCTAAGTGCACACCTTTGAAGCCTTTGTCTTCATTCCTGACTGATGGGTCAGGGAGTCAGACCCCTGAACCATTGCTCCAAACAAACATCCTGGGATCCTTGTAAGGACAGATTTTGACTTTTTCTTTATGAACACACACTCTGAAGCCAGGTTAGAGTCCAAGGCTTCTTTGGAAAGGTACCTCCTGGGCTGGATGGTCTTCTTCCTGGATCTTTGTTCTGAGTAGAAATTACTTCCTGACTCTTTGGTTTGGAATCCTTTCTAGCCCTCTGCAATGACTCTCTACTCTCTCTGTTGGGTCCTGGTTCTCTGTCACCTGAAAATCCTCCTCTCAAACCCGTTGACTTTATGCTCTGCCAACAATGCCCCCTGCCCTTCCCCTTCCCACTCTGTCCCCTCAGTCACTTCAGCTTTCAGCCCCCTATCCTTCACTGGGGGCTCTCAAGGGACTCAGACATTCCCCCCACCCCACCCAGCAAACACCTAAGGTGGGAGAGAGAAGTGGGAGGAGGGGGAGAAGGAACTGTTTGTAAACTAGGCAGTTGAAAAATTTTAAAAGCCTTCTTCACAAATAGTGTTAAAAACCTAAAACCTGATTCAGCGCCTGTGGCTCAATCGGCTAAGGCGCCAGCCACGTACACCTAAGGTGGTGGGTTCGAATCCCCAGCCCGGGCCCACCAAACAACAATGACGGCTGCAACCAAAAAATGGCCGGGCTTTGTGGCGGGCGCCTGTGGTTCCAGCTACTTGGGAGGCGGAGGCAGGAGACTCGCTTGAGCCCAGGAGTTGGAGGTTGCTATGAGCTGTGATGCCATGGCACTCTACCCAGGGGGATAGCTTGAGGCTCCGTCTCAAAAAAAAATACAGTAGAAATTTTTCATTACTTCTTACACTGAAACAAATTCCAGATGGGTACAAAACTTAAAAAATAAAACTATAAATATAGTAGGTATTTTTAATAATTGTGCATATTCTTTTTTTTTTTTTTTTTTTATAGTTTTTGGCCAGGGTTAGGTTTGAACCTGCCACCTCTGGCATATGGGGCCGGTGTCCTACTCCTTTGAGCCACAGGCACCACCCATTTTTAATAATTGTGGAGTGAGGTATTTTTAAAATAAACTTTATTTTTTAGAGCACTTTTAGATTTATAGCAAAATTGTAAGTTACAGAGATTTCCCGTATACCTCCTGTTTTACACATGCAAAGCCTCCCTCTATTATCAACATCCCCTCCCAGACTGATTTATTTGTAAAAACTGATGAACCTTCACTGATACATCATTATCACGCAGAGTCCATAGTTTACATTAGGGTTCACTCTTCATGTTGTACATTTTATAAGTTTGGACAGATATACAACAAATGTACTATTATGGTATTATACAGAGGAGTTTCATTGCCCTAAGGACATTTTACGCTCTTAACTATTTGGAAAGACTTTTTGAAACAACACAAAATTCAAAATCCAAAAAGGAAAACATCAATAAATTTGACTACAGATTTAAAAATAAAATTTGTGTAGGGAAAATACATGCACATACATACATACCATAAAATCAAAAGAGAAACGATTAACCGGGGAAAATGTTTGCCATCCATGTAACAAATAGGGGCTAATTTCCTTCACATAAAAAACACACTTACAAATCAAGGAGAAAAAGGAAAAATGTAGCAGAAAAATGGGTAAAGGATGGGAACAGGCAACTCATAGAGAAAGAAATGCAAATGGTTTATAAACATAGGTAAAGATGTTCACACTCTTAATTTCAGAAATCCAAATGAATACCATTTTTCACATATCAGAATGACAGAGATCTAAAATTTAGATAGTACATGATGTAGTAAATGGTGTGGGGAAAGGAACATTTTTATACACTCATTGATGGGCATGAAAAATGGTACACCTTTTGGACAGTAATTTGACAACATCTGACAATATTTTTAATATACATGCCATTTTACTCAGCAATTCTAATTTGGCTATCTCTGCTTACAGATAATATGATACTTAAAGATGTTATCAATAATATCGTGTGAGGATATTCCTTGAAGCATTATTGGTGATAGCAAGAGATTGAAGACAACCTAATTGTTGATCAGAAAAGGATTCGTTAAATTATTACAGTCACATGATAGAATTTTGTGCAGCCCTTAGAAAGAACATTGCAGATCTTTATGTACTGGTAGGGTATAATTTCTTATACTTTTAAGTGAAAGAGCAAGATTTAGAATAGTGTGATTTGTTTTTCTAAAAAACAAAGGAGAAGACAGCACCTGCAGCTCATAGGATTGGGGCACTGGCCCCATACACCGGAGGTGGCAGGTCCAAACCTAGCCTCGTCAAAACTGCAAAAAAAAACCAAAAAAAAAAAAAAAAAACAAGGGAGAGATAGTTATTCATAATAAATATAATAATAATTTTATTTAACCCAACATATCCAAAATGATATTTTATTCTATAATGAGTATGAATATAAAAAATGCCATTGAACTATTTTATCTTCTCTCTCTTGTTATAAGTCTTTGAAATTCATTGGATATTTTACTTTTACAACACATCCCAATATGTGGACTAGTCACATTTCAAGTGCTCAGAAGCCACATATAGCTACTGGCTCATGTATTAAGCAGCATAGATGGAAACCATAAAGAGCACTGGACTAGAATTTTAGTCTACACCCTGTGTGACAGTGAGCAAGGAGTTTACTTTTTTTTTTTTTTTTTTTTTGAGACGGAGCCTCAAGCTATCCCCCTGGGTAGAGTGCCATGGCATCACAGCTCATAGCAACCTCCAACTCCTGGGCTCAAGCGAATCTCCTGTCTCCGCCTCCCAAGTAGCTGGGACCACAGGAGCCCGCCACAACGCCCGGCCATTTTTTGGTTGCAGCCATCATTGTTGTTTGGCAGACCTGGGCTGGGGATTCAAACCCGCCACCTTAGGTGTACGTGGCTGGCGCCTTAGCCAATTGAGCCACAGGCGCCGAGCCAAGGAGTTTACTTTTTCCTGGGCCTCATTTTTCTCAGATAAAGAGTTAGACTAGAGCCGTAAAGTCCCTTTCGACTTTAAAACTTAGGGTTAAATATATTATTTCATAGTACTTGTCTGGGTCAAAAATTCAATTGTGATTGCTTTCCACAAATCTACTTTTTACCTGCACTCCTAAAATTCTCTGAGTCTAAGTGAGGCACATTTCATAGTTTAAGGACAATATTATTATTGCTAGAGTAAGGTGATTTATTTGTTTAAAGGAAGAATGTTACTGAGTGATATACATGATGTAAACCATTTAGGAATTGTTCAGTTCTTTTAATAGAATTAAGTCAGATTTGAGGCTTTGGAAAACTTGGAAGAAGAATAAAGGAGCAAACCACATAAGCAGTATCTAAAGAAAGAGCAAATGTTAAGGGAGAAAAGAGTTGAGACAGTGATTTTTGAATTCAATTTTGTTTATAAAGTTCATTGTTCTGAAGCTAACCAATAGTTCTCTTTCAACAAGAGAGAGAATGAGGATAATATAGAGCATTCTCAACCTTAGCTGCACATTAGGATCACTTGGGGGAACTTTTAAAAATCCCAGGGCCCATTCTGTATCCCAGACTGGTGGTTCTCAGAGTGAGGCCCCCACACCAACAGCTGTAGTATCACCTAAGAACTTCAAATTAGAGATACACGTTTTCAGGCCCCATCCAAGACCGAAGAATCAGAAACTCTAGGAGTGACACCCAGCCATCTGTGTTATAAAGCTCCCCTGGTGATCCAGTGTGCACCCAGGGTTAAGAGTTCTACAGCAAGAAGGATTTGGGGCAGGGATCGCTGATGAGGATGAGTTTCATACTGAGCGTCAGTTTCCATCCTAGGCAGCTATGGGGACAGAATTGGAGATGGAATTGAAATATGTCTGCTATGTGATTGCCATTCCTAATTTAAGGATTTAGGCAATTTATTAGTCTTGCATAGGAGGTTGGATGTCACAATTACTTGTAGATAAACCTTTCTAAACAAATAGATGTCAAGAAGCATCCCAGCCAATTGCTGCCCCAGCCATCAAAAAGGAAATGGGGGGGGGGGGAGAAAGAAACCCAAAACCAAGAGAAAAGAAAGAAAAAATCCCACTGGAACAGAAGCTAAAAAAGGGGATAGGGGGCCAAGTATAGTAGGTAAAATATTTTAAGTAAAAAAATTGCAGGTAGATTATGAAATACTTATATATAAAGGTTTCTTAAGTTCAAGTGTCACGTGGATTTTAGGCCCACTTTATGATCTATTATCAATTCTGTTTGATAGAAAAATACTAAAGGCTTGTTCGATCTTTTATCATTTGTCATTAAAGGATAGCTTTCCTGTTAACATTTAGACTTTAATAGGAATGCCCTTAACACAGGTACAGTAAATTTGGAACTGAGCCAGACAAGTGTGTATTTTCAAGGTGTAAAGAGATTGCCACTGACTGAGAAGGAGTTAATGTATCACTTCCTTTTGATTTCTACTTCTTGAGAGAAATCACAGACAGTATCTATAATTTCAGAGGCACACTTTGAAGAATGTTGTATTGTGATTTCTCTAAGCTGATTCTTAAAGATCTGTCTGGGAATTTTCATCTTGGACAAAATAAAAATGGACCCATTATAGTATCAGGTTTATTTGATTTTTCGAAAGTGAGGGGAAATATGCAGATCATGTTAGGGACTCCTATTGCTTTTCCTTGTTCTGAGGCAGATGAAGGGAAGCAGGCTGGTCTGTGTTCAGAATCCATCTGATGTGCTTGCCTCTAGACATCTTGCCAATATAACTTCTGCAAGCCCTTTCTCTGTGTATTTTTCTTTTCTCATCCCCAAATACTCCATTTTGCAGTTTTGATAATTTCCAAAAAGCTAGGCATTATAGCAAAATTTGCTCCTCTTAGAAGACAAAACTGTTACTCTTCTATAAAATAGAATCTGCCTTTCATACCTGAGTAAAATAATTTTGATATAACTTTTGTAGTCATATTTATTGTTGAAGACTATAGCATTATTTTTAAGATTATGTTTACTAAAATATGGTTTTGATTTTCTTCGTAATTTCTGAATATTCGCTTCATATTTTTAGATCATTTTGTGCATTGGGATCCCTTAAGAGTATAAAGTGGTTTTCAGCACGTTGGTGATCTTGTTGAACATCTTCCTCAAATAGTAAACACATGCATTTCACCAGCTTTTTGGAAAGTACCACAGTTAATAATTTCTTTACAAGACAACTGTATGTTTTTTATTATTATCATTATTTTCTTATGTTCTGGCATTTACATTTACGAAACTTCATCTCGGCGTGTAAACTTACCTTGTGTTGCCAAGAGGAAAGAAGTGGCTTTTCTGCAAAGCTAAAATAGTTTTTACCTTATTGTCTGCTACGAAACAGCTGCTGATACCAGGAAAATGCCATCTCATCATTGGGCCTGGGGTGTCCAAAAGAGGCAGAAAAAAAATGACTGTAGCTCCCTGTCTGCCCTGGCACTCTCCTCCTTTCTCTGGTTTTCATTGCGGTGAAGAGCAGGAGAACAATATTCTGCAATTAAGGATTCCATTAAGTTGAAGAAAAGAGCAAATGGGGGATGTTTGTTCTCCAAGCTGAAAAAATTTGTCTGGGGTGGGGGAGTTAGTGGTAGTGGTATAGAGAGAGGTGGGTGGAGAGACGAAGTCAGGGCTGTTTGTTGAATATACTGTTAAGGACTGTTACCATCCTAATTAATCAAGTTAGAAATTACAGCTGTAGCCGGTTTCCCCCCAATTCTTGTTATCAATTTTCTTCTCTTTTGAGACAAAGCAAATATAAATTTTGTGTTCATTTGTCATTCGTTCTTTGACTTCAGCATCTCTGAAAATAACAATGTAGCACAAAAGCCCAGTATTTACCTAGTTGTAATGTGGGTTGCCATGGTGTTTTGCAAATTATTGCAATTATGTTCACCATGCGAGTCGCCCTTGGTAACTGGCGAAAAAACTGATAATCCTGTTTTGAACAAAAGGTCAAATTGCTGAATAGAAAGTCTTGATTAACTAAAAGATGTACAAAGTGGAATTATTTCCTACCATTCAGAAATAGTTCTTGATCGGGTTTGGGGGAGGGGGTGAGTAAGTACATCTGATTACTGAAGTACAAAGCATTGAAAGGATGTTGTCTTGAGCCTTTCATGTAGTCTTAATGGTGGCTTTTTTGTCAAATTTACCCATTTGCGGCATTGAAAGAGGCAGCTGCATTTAAGCTGGAGAGACGGTGCTTTTTCAAGAGTTCAGTGCATGGAAAGTTCTCAGCAGTATCTGCAGTTTACTAGTAGCCCCTGGTCTATTAAAACTGATGTGCCGCATTTGAGCCCATTGCTCTCAGTACTTGTGAACCCCTCTGGCTGATGATCTAATAAAGTGCTCTTACTGGACAATCTCTGATCAGCTACTTAAAAAGGAGGCTGGGGGAGGGGGCCAGAGGGAGAAGCCTCACAGGCAGTCAGAGTTGGTACAGGCCAGAAAAGAGAAGCGTGATAAACCAAAAGGTTTGTCCTCATGATCTGTGCTGAGGCATTTGCCATGGGGTTTTGTTTGGTTTGGTTTACCCCAAATGTCCCAAACTGTGATCACTTTTTTTTCTGAAAAGAAATGTAAATTTTATTTAAAGTTGGATAAGATATCAAAAGTATTTTTTTGAAATGTTAAAATCCACCATGCGTTGGTTTCTTAATTTATAAGCATTCTAAAAATATATAATCCTGTGCTCGTGTAAAATCTAAAGTTTCCCATGTTGCAGCCAAAGGTCAGATGGATTTCATCTCTTCTGAATCTGGCAGAATATCTTCCGGGAGTGAATTTTGGTAGGAGAAGGTTCTTTTTAATGACCACCTGAAAAATCAATTCTCAAACTTTTGAGAGTGTGTGAAAGTGGCATGAAAGCAAAGCAAACCTTAACAAGTTTGTGGGTTTACATTCTACATCACCTAGCAACCCCACTGGCTCAGCCAGATCTCTTGTCTACCCTTAGTTCTGTTTACAGACTATTCAAACAGGCCCTTCGAAACCATGAAAGATATTCAGTTTCATTAGTACTATTCTCAAGGAGAAAATAATTAAAGTTAAATGAACAAACACTGCCTGGTGATGGTTTGAACTCCATTCTGATTTAAAGATGTCCTTCGAGGCAATTGTAGAAATAGTTCAGTTTTAACATTTGTTGTTTGCTACCAAAATGCATTATCACGTGAAACCATACCGGTAAATACTAGCCACAAACAATAAAAATTACTTTTAGCTTGCCTTGAGCAAAGTAAAACTCTTTTGGTAAAAAAGTTCTAGACATTTCCTCCTGACTAAGTTTCCCCCCCCCCTTATTTGATTCTTACCCTGGGACATCTGAGTTGATCTGTGTGCACAGTGAATAAAGGCAGGGTAGAGGGCGTGGGGAACAAGGCACCTCTCTTTAAAACCAGTTTATTACCTACCTTCAGAGATCCGTCATCATAAAGAAAAGTATTCAAATCATATTCTGGAAAAGACTGTACACATTGTAGTGTGTGGCTTAATTTAATAAATGATTCTAATACTACTGGTACATGCCCTGCCATTGTCTTATTTAGAACTGCTTATGTGACTGAATTGACTTGTTTTTGAAATTTTAGATTGAGAAAAAAACTTTAAGAACAAACTAATTTTTTCATGTGCCTTTTCTTTCATAAGCACATACCCTAAAGTTCCATCTTGGCAGCAGCCAAACACATGATATAGCTCAGAGTATTTTTCAGCCATGTTAATGATTCTATTATACTGAAAGCTCTTGGCAAAACTGTGTCTTCCCACATTAATAACATTTTTCTGATTATTAAAAAAACCTGTAGAAAATTTAGAAAATGCAGAAACAGAAAGAAAAAAAAAACATGTAGAGATAACTTGTGATGGCATTTTAGAGTATTTCCTTCCAGTCTTTTTTTTCCCCCTATGCACAGGCTGATGAAACTGAGCCTAGAGGTTATTTCTTTTTAAAGGAACCAAGAGTTTCTTCAAGCATTGAGTTTACTTTTGACTTTTATTATTGTGTATACATAGCTAAGGGGGTGTTTTTTCAAAAATGAGGCTTGAGAGGCAGGAACAATGATGGAAATAATGAACAATTTTTTCATAGAGGTTTCATCACTAAAATATTAATATAAGCACAAGGGTAGCCATTTTACTCTCTCATTGTATTTGATTCTTTGCTCCTTTCCCTTGTCGAAATGACTATAAGCTTCAACTGACACATCCATTTATTACTATTCATGTTGGAAAGTTGAACATTCATCACAAGTGGAATATTACATTCCCCAAGTCACTTGTAGCTTCACATTGGGGAAAAAAAGTCTTTCATGAAAAGATTTGTGGTATAATAGAGATTAATGGGATGTGGAGAGGAAAATATTTTCAGTTTCTTAAATAAAGTGAAAGCAGGGTGGCTATGAAATCTTGTATTCTTGTAATTTGTATTTTGTTAGATCTCTAACATCCACAGTACATGGCTAGGTTGCATGAGCTCTTTGTGCTTTGTTGACAGTTGACAGACAAAGCAAAATTATTCCTGAAGTAAGGTACTGTGTACTTAGTTGTGACCTATTATAGCCTAAGAGTGGAGTTTGCTTTTGAGTTGGATGAATAGGGAGAGTATTTTATAGAATAGACTTGAATATACTAAAAGAGGTTTTTTGCTGCCCATACAGAAAGATACATGTCCTCTATTGAACTCCCCCCCCCCAAAATGTAATTTTCCATATAAAGTCATTTAAAGTATATTTTCCTTGGATGCTTGCATGGAGACAATTTTAACTGTTCTCGTATTGTCCTACAGTGGTAAAATACAATTCCTGGTAATTGTTAGCTTTCTGTGCTCACAGTATAGCGGGAGAAGATGGCTTGTATGGGGCTCTTTAATGTACCACAGGTATGTCTTGTGATGCTCAAACTCTGATTGTAAATTAAAATAGCAAGGCTGTGATATTGGATTTGATATGAGGCAAAGCAAACCAAGTTGCTAATTTATCATGTAATATACAATTGCTGAGGTTGGAATGTGTCCACTTATGTGCTATTCTATGTGTTTAAATGAGGAGCTCTGTTTGCATCTAACCTATCATAACAGTTTGGGAGTGCTCCATTATCCTTTCAGCAAACTGATGGCAGAGTCTGGTCCTTGTACAAATGATAAGATCAATAAGTTTCAAATAACTTGGATGAAATGACATATGACTGTTCATTTAAAGAGATGTCTTACTTAAAAAATCAATTTTAATAATATTTAAAATTCTTACATTGACCGAGAAGGCACTTTCCACCTCTGTTTTGTTTGATAATTTTGTTCAAAATATTTTTGTATTAACTTTGGTGAATAGTTAGTTTATATATTTATTTCTCCTGATTTACTCTTTCGTCTCCTACCCTGGCACCTCTCTAGGACTTAGTAATTACTCTTTGACATGCCAGCATGCTGCAGTGTAGAAGATTTAACTTTAAAAGCAAAATTATGTTCCTATTAAAACTTCCTCTGGAGATCTTAGGGAAAATTTCTCCCAGTTTTGGGTGTAAATGTGGGTCAGAATGCAATTTGTTTTTTGATATTTCTGGAAATTCCAAATCACAACATGTCATTCTTCAAAAGCAGCTGTGAGCCCATACTGTGCACTGTCTATAAGAAGACCTATTTTTTTACACTGGGGATAATTTTGTGACAGAAAAATGTGCCTACAAGGGAACCCCAGAACATTTATAAATGATTTTGGGTGAAAAAGAGAGTCTGATCTTCTCAAAGGACATGTAGTTTGGGGAGAGAGGTGGTTAATGGCTATTAATGAAAAAAAAAGTAATGATATGATGAACTCAGAAGGAGCATGCCTGCTGGCAGACCTCACCCTGTGACCCTGTCACTGCACTCCTGGAGAGCCATTACAATTTAAACTAAATCATACGTCACTGCAGGACTTTGGTTTCTCTTGAAAATCTCTGAATCACAAAAGAAAGTAGACAACTTCCTCTTCCCCTACTACCTATTCTGCCATCTGTAACTTCAAATAAATCATGGTTTTATCAGGAAAAACATAGGAATATTGTGCTTGTGTTGACTACATAGTTGTAATATTTTACAGTAAAATTGAGAAGCAGTGCCATACAAATTGCAGATAAATCTTGCTGTTTATCCATCATTGTAGTTCTCCACTTTGCGATAACACCAGGTGGAAGCTGACCAGGCTCTTTCCAGGGTGAAATAGTGCATTTTTAATAGTGCATTATCACCTGTAGCTAGTCATAATGTTCCCCAATACTCAAGGCATGTATGGGATAGCAGCAGTATCTTACATTTACTAGACTTTTTTTTTTCTTCAGAGACAGGGTTCTCAGGCTGGGGAACAGTGGCACAATCATAGCTCACTGCAACCTCAAATTCCTGGGCTCAAACAATCCTCCCACCTTGATTTCCTAAGTAACTGGGATTACAGGCACACTACAACGCCTTGTTAATTTCTCTCTCTCTCTCTCTCTCTTTTTAATAGAGATAGGGTCTTGCTATGTTATCTAGGCAGGTCTCAAACCACCTTAGCCTCCCAAAGTAATGAGATTATAGGCAAGCGTGAGCCACCATGCCTTGCTTGCTCAACATTTTTGTGACTTTTCTTATTTGATCCTCTGAGCAACCCAAATAGAGCAAATATTACCACCTCCTGTTTTATAGATGGGGAAACTGAGGCTCAGAGAGCGGTTCAGTGACTTACACAAAATTACCCATTAACAAATGGGAGGGGAAGGGGAAGGCTGGGCACAGTGGCTCACGCCTATCTGAAATCCTAGCACTCTGAGAGGCCAAGGTGGGAGGATCCCTTGAACTCAGAAGTTTGAGACCAGCCTGAGCAAGAGCAAGAACCCATCTTTACAAAAAAAAAAGAAGAAGAAGAAGAAGTTAAGAAAAGAACAGAAAAGAAAAGATTTAGCCAAGTATTGTTATGGGAAGCTATAGTCTCAACTACTTAGGAGGCTGAGGCAGAAGGATCATTTGAAGCCAAGAGTTTGAGGTTGCTGTGAGCTAGGGTGATGCCACAGTAAGCGAGATTCTGTCTCATTAAATGTATGAATGAAGGAATGAATTGTAGGAGAAAAATCCACTCATGCATTTTTTCATAACCTCAGTTCTATATTCACTGAGTGTGAACCTTTGTTCTGGAGACTAGGGAGGACACTACCAAATCCAAAGTAGATTGTTCCCTGAGGGAGCAGCCATCCAGTTAGGTAGGTAAAACAAGATGGTAAAATAGGTGGTTAAGGGACATTACAAAGCAGTGCGTGCTCAGCTTCAGGTGGAATAGAAGGAGAAGTCTCTGTGGGTTGGGAAAATTTCACAAAAGAGGGATGGACCGATTGATAATCAAGGAATGGGCATTTTAGGCCGAGGTTTTCTAGCATGAGCAATAACTAGGAAGCAAAATGTAGTAAGTACAATGAGAAAACCACTTCAGTGGGCTGAAGAGTGTTTGAAAGTAAATGATGAGAAAGGAAGGGACAAAGTGAGGTTGTAAAAATTTGAAAAGATTAGAGTTTGTTCTTAATTATCTATGGAAGATATAAAATTGGGGGATGGGAGGGGAGATCCTGGGAAACTATACTTGGCAACTCTTTGCATTGGATGTGGGAGGGAGAATGGAGTCAGGGAAACCAGGGAGGAGGCTGAGGGTCTGAGTGTGGGTAAGGTTGGTGGTACTGGGACTGTAAAGGAAAGACCAGTGGACAGGCTTGATGATTGATTGGGAATGAGAGAAATACCCACCATATATTTCACTTAAGAGTATGTGAACCACTGTGGGTTTTCTTTTATTCTGCTGTGAATTTTAGGCCTTTTATTATTTTTTTCCTAAATTCATTCCTCCACATTTTTACTTCATTGCTTCTATTCATTTATTTGAAAAATATTTTTGAAGGCCCCCCACTTTTCCAGATCTGATGATTCTGTATGTATATCCTTCTAAAAATACCAACGTATACAGATGAATAACAGTTTGTGTTTAAGGTGCAACTACCAGGAACGCCTCAGTTACAAGAGAAAATCGATCCCTTTTTAGCATGTGCAGACAGAAGCCATTTTAGTTGAGATCTCAGAAATATAATTTAGCAATCAGAACCAATCAGCATTTGACACAGTTTTGTACACAATGATTTTATGGAATTAGTGATGCAGAGATTACAGCAACAGGTGATAGAGCTTGGCATGTCTTGGGAAAGGTTTGTTTTGCTATTGGACAAGCAGGCTTCCCCTCTTTTGAACTTCCTACTTATAAACATGGCTAAGGAAGGCAGTTGAAAACTTGCTGACCTTATTTCTGCAACAATATGCATGTGACATCACATAATACAATGACATATTCGGATGGCAGAAGTCTTTAAAGTGGTTCTAGAGGTTTTTATTAAAATCCAAGCCTTTTTAAAGGTTGGATTTCCAAGGAACTATACTTTTTATTAAAAATTTCTTCTTCCATTGACTTGTCAGTATAGCCTTGAGCTGTACAGGTTATATTATTTTTCCCAAAATGAGAAATGAAAATAAGTTTTGTTTTATTTTTGAGAATGATAATTCAAAGTGAATTTATACAATATTAATATTTTAGTTTGCTTTTTAAAAAATCATCCTTGAGAGGTAAAATTCACCATGAGCTCTTACAAGATTTGCTCCATCATGGAATATTTTCAAACCTGCCATGTTTATTTTTAACAACACAAATGCTCCTTGGAAGTTAGGTTTAGCATAGTTGGTTAACATTTGCTGGGAGACTAAAGGGTTAAACAAAATGTACTTGACAAAACTGAATTTAACCAAAGCATATATTGAATATGATTAGGGACTGTGTCCTCCATAGAAGAGTGTTGTTTAAAATACACCATGACCAAAAGCTTAATTATCAAAATAAAACAAGAGGCATAAAGAGTTACAGGGTTCTAATATTTTTTTTTTCAGCCTCAGTTCCCTTCATACAGTTATCAGCATGTTTAATTTCCATGCATAATAGCACTAGTTATTGTTGTCATTTGTAAAGGGAGATTAACAGATAGTAAGTACAAACAAACCCAAATAAGCACTGAATAGAGAGGTGACAAAGAAAAAAAGGCCTCTTTAATGTTAATTATAACTGGTAGGAAGTCTAGACAAATTATATTATCTGTTTCCTATATGATTTGAAAGGACATTTAGTTAGTAACTCTGTCAGAGATAGAGTTAGCTGTTTGCTTTAAAAACAGGTGAGATGACAACTTAGCATCTCTTTGGTTGGCAGCTCCCCAGTGAGTCATGAAGTTGTAGTAAATTGATAGAATCAAATTTCAAAAACATCTGAAAAGGTACTCTAGGTTTTTGAATGTTATATTTTAAAAATTAAAAAAGAATTTTAACTTCCAGGTTGTATTCTGCTACTTGATTTCTTTTCTCAAAGCACGATAGTTGTTACCTGTCTGCTTGCTTGTTTTTTAATTTTGTTTAGAATTGGATGAATTACATCTGTGGTTGGTAATGTTAACTGACTACATATTCCAAAGCATGTAAAGCCTCAGATATCAAATACAGTGTAACAGATCCAAATGAATGATAAAGGGGTGGTCCAGTCCTGAATTATTCTTACATGATTTGCTTGGATTCTACTGTTTCCTCTATTAGTATGCCTAAATGGGTACTTCTAGAAACAACTGGTCTCACCTTTAGCGTTTATAGGGTACATTTAAAATTTAATACCTATTGTTGATGTCAGCTCCAGTATTCCCCACTGTTTCCCTCATACCTAAAACAGACTAAACCATAGTATCTTGTTTCTTTAATTCTAAGGGACCAGTTGTGAGCTGCACTCTTGAGTTAACAGCTTTTTGAAAGGAAACATAAATAAGTCATTAAACTGTACATGCCTGTTATAAATGCATCTGAGTTTCAGAAATATTAAACTGTGGATAGAAATGTCTCTTCAAATCAAGAAAATGTGGTAACAGGTCCTAGTAATTGGAACAGTTGCCTGTGACTCAGAATCACTGATTCTTTATTCTGGTTCATGGTCTATTGTGGTTGTGGTGGTGGTAATAGTTTATCTCAGACATTACTGTCTTCTCCTCTACATTGGTAAACACTTATAGTTGATGCCACACAACTTGGTTCTTAAAGCCAAACTATGCTGAACTGTTTTTTCATCTTTGTGTGTGTTTCACTTGCTTTCCTATTTATTTATTTTTATTCATTTGTTTTTTTGAGACAGAGTTTCACTTAGTTCCCCTAGATAGAGTGCTGTGATGTCATAGCTCACAGAAACTTCAAACTCTTGGGCTCAAGTGACCCTCTTGCCTTAGCCTCCCAAGTAGCTGGGATTATAGGTGCCCACCACAGGGCTGGGCTATTTTTAGAGCCAAGATCTTGAGGTCTCGCTCTTGCTTAGGCTGGTCTGGAATTCATCAGCCTCACTCTTTCTAAGTGCTGGGATTACAAGAGTGAGCCACCACACTCAGCCCTTGCTTCCCTATTTATATTATAATTTCAAGAAACTATGTACCTAGGGGTCCTGTGCCTATTCCCCACAATATTTAATGTAACTATAGACACGTATTAGAAATTTCATAAGGACTTGTTGAGACCCTCTACCTGAAAAGTTCAAATTACATTTTAAAATAATTTAGCCTTTGAATAAAGGTAGGAATGAAGCTTATTGCGAATGTATCAACTAGATGAATTTTATATTTCTTAAAGGTCGCATAATTTTTTTTTTGTCAAAAATTTCTACTTCTCTTTCTCTATTGCCCTGGATAGAGTGTCATGGCTACATTATAGCTCACAGCAACCTCAACTTTTCCCTTTTTTGTGTGATAGCCTTAAATGGAACTAGAGCTAATGCTTGGTGCTTTCCCTCAAGTTTGGTTGTCGCTACTTTCATGCATGAAAATCCTGTTTTAAGGAATGAGGTCAAACAGCACAGTAGTAGGTGAGGGCATCCCTCAGCTTTGGATTAATACCACATGGAAATACTACTAAGTGGCAGATTACAGTACCTAACACAATGAAACAACACTTGTGTATATGTACTGCTCTTACTAGGGGGCAAAGACCAGTAGGTTATTCAGTCTACAAATAGGAAATGGGGTTATATGTGCTGCTGTTCCCGTTCTTAATGATATCACAGCATAGCTCTTTCTGGCTTTCTTTCTTTGGCATTATTCTTTCTGCCTCAGTTGTCTTTGCTGTCTTGTCTACCTACCAAACTTCCACTCATTCTTCAAGATCAGCTCAGAAGTTGCAGTATCTCCAAGTGCTCTTCTGGTAGAAACACCAGGAGACAAGGGAACATGCTTTGTTCACCTTTATACTCCAGCACCTCACCCTACATCTGCCTTATGCTTATTAGGCCTGTGTAGTGGGCCATGTAGCACCAAAGCCCACAGACCCTGTGTGCCTTAGTGTGAACATCTAATTTTTGCTTGACCTGTTTGTGAAGCCTTGTCTTCCTTGTTTAACACATATGCTTTATGGTAAACATAATGGCGATTTAAGATGATATGCATATTGTTATCACATCACTATGAGGAAATTCAAACAAGTATAGTAAGAGAGTAACTGAAGAAAGAAAGTGAGAAGAGGGTTCTACAGGACAAAGAAGTGTGCAATGGCTATTTCAAACCTCTGAAAAATAGTGGTTGGTTGACGTTGTCCTTGAAAACAATGTGGACAATTTTATGCCTCCAGAATACATGTCTAGGCAAATCTGTTTTAATTTTAAATGAAATAATTGCTTACATTTGTTAAGTGTTTCTTTTATGGGAAGTATAGTTCTAAACACTTTAAACATATCATTATGACAACCTGTAAGGTAAGTACTTTTGTACTCATTTTACAGAGAAGGAAACTGAGCACAGTCATTACGTAACTGACCAACAGTCAGTCAGCTATTTGGAAGGTCATTGATTTCTATGTGGTAGACTCTGCTAATGGTCTTTACTAATACATTGGTTTAGGGGAGGGTGTCTCTTTTAAGAAAAGTGAATGACATCTCACATGATCTTTTATTAACTTGATGGGTTTCCCAACTTTTAACTTTGGGCAAAGATGAAATTAACACATTAGGAAGGAAAGATGACTAGAGAGAGCTATATCAGAATTTCTCAGAAACATTTGATAGCAGAGTTTATCTCCACAGCATAAAAGATTTATTATTTGTATTGGTGACCAAAGTTTTCTCTGTTTCTCTCCAGGGTTGGTTGATATGTGAGGAGCCAACCTGTCACAATCGAACTCGGCACCTTCCCCTTCGCTTCTCCCGAAATGGGCCTCTTTGCCCTGCCTGCTCAAAAGCTATCCTTAGACTAGAGGTATGTCTTGTAATGCTAATGTAGAGGGGATGGAGGGCTGCCTGTCCCTTAGCTCTGGGAAGTAGATACTGGGTATTTGCCCTGTGGAGACACCCTGCTGCCATATGCATGTACTGTTTTTCTTAAATATCTGGTTCAAAGAGATGTATGCCTTAGTTTTTCATGTGTCATGAACAATGCTATATTTAAAAGTGACACTAACTAGTTCTCATCTAGGTTATTGAAATTTCTCTGGTTGCCACTTCATAATTACAAACGAAGAGATACCATTCCTTTCTATCAACTGCTATCATCTCTGGACTTGACCAGAATCCCTTTTGTAAGATCCAGAAAAATCTCCCCAACCTGTACTTTAAGGGGTTAATTTTGTGTTTCCCCCACCCCAGTAGGATTAAGTTATTATAAGTAGCTGCATAGATCAGTAGTTCTCAAGCTTTCTCTGTACCTTAATACATACACCTGAGGGATTAGGCATGCTGTCATTAGTGACTCCCAACTGCAGAGCATTGAGTCTGGAAACACCTCCCTGGTAATTAAGATGCCTCCCCTCTGTTGCCTCCTTTGAGCATCATGTACCCAAGCAGCACTTCCCAAACTGTTGTGAGAAGATGTTTGCAGGTCTTGAGAGCGCACAGGGTTTCATGATCAAATGTGTTTAGCAAACGCTAGGCCAGCCAGAGTTAAACAAGTTGATTGCGTATCTTCTCAGGACCTGCACCTTATCATAATAATGTGCAATCTGTCCTGCCAGGACACTTTCTAGATTTGTTCATAACGTTTTTGGTGAAAAGAAGGTAAGACCTGGGAATCTGTTATACCAGGTGTGGTGAGCTTAAGCCCAGCCCTGGCCAAAAACTGTTATTTGTGTACTTTTTTTTTTTAAATGCAGAAACAGGGTCCTATAACCATTTTTTTTTTTTTGAGACAGAGTCTCTGTCGCCCCGGGTAGAGTGCCATAACTACATTATAGCTCACAGCAACCTCAAACTCTGGGCTCAAGCAATTTTCTTGCCTCAGTTTTTCTATTTTTTAGTAGAGATGAGGTCTCGCTCTTCCTCAGGCTGATCTGGAACAACTCCTGAGCTCACCTCGGGCATCCCAGAGTGCTAGGATTACAGGAGTGAGCCACCATGCCTGACCTATAACCACATTTTGACATTAGATATTTTTACTGGAAAGAGTTGATACATAGGCTAGTTTTAAAAAATTTTTCTTTCTTTTCTTTCTTTTTTCATTTTTTAAGAGATGAGGTCTTGCTATGTTGCCCAGGCTGGAGTTCAGTGACTATTCATAGGTGCAATCACAGCATACTACAACCATGAACTCCTGGGCTAAAGCAATATTCCTTCCTCAGGCTCCCAAGTAGCTGAGCCTACTAGAGTGTGTATATGGCTGAAGATATTTTATTTTAAATTTAAGATGATATATCATCATTTCAGAAAATTTGGCAGCTACAAACAGCTGCCACTATATTCTTTTGTTCTTTTCCATATCCATATGTATTTTTTACATGGTTGCAGTCATAATGAAATAGGCTTTTGTATCATGTTTATCTTTTGTCAAGCCTTTTTCTGTGTTGCTATTTCATTTTCAGCACTGATTTTAAAAAAAATTAAGCATACATCTTGGGCATTTTAGGCTACTTTATAATATCTCTTTACTGAAAATTTGTGATGAATATTTTCCTGCTTATTTTTTTCTTTACTGGAAATATTTCTTTAGGATAAATTCTTTTTTTTTTTCCTGAGACAAAGTCGACAAAGTCTCACCCAGTTGCCCAGGCTAGAGTGCCATGGTGTCAGCCTAGCTCACAGCAACCTCAGACTCCTCTGAGTTCAAGTGATCCTCCTGTCTCAGCCTCCTAAATAACTGGGATTATAGGTACCTGCCACAACATCCAGCTAATTTTTGTATTTTTAGTAGAGATGGGGTCTTGTTCTTCCTCAGGCTGGTCTTGAACTCCTGAGCTGAAGCCATCCTCCTACCTCAGCCTCCCAGAGTGCTAGGATTACAGGTGTGAGCCACTGTGCCCAGCCCTAGGATAAATTTTTATCAACAATGCATGTCGAAGTGCGTAAATACAATGTGGTCATTATTCATATTGCCAAGTTGCTTCCCTAATGGGTTATCCCAAATTATACTGTACATCAGTCCTTTATGAACATACCAATTTAACCACAGCCTCTCCAGCGTTTGGACATTATCATTATTTTTAATGAATTTGATAAACATAGCATAAAATATTCCTCACCTTATTTTTTATATACCTTTGATAATTGGCAAAAGGGGATGTAGAGTTTTTAAAATGTGGAAAATGTGAGAATTAGTTGTCATAGTTAATTCTTTTTACGTCAATCTCATCTCAAGACTTGCATCAGCATATGCCAAAAGAGAACAGAAGTGTGTATATTTAGTGTGACTCATCAATCCCGTTGTAGGCTCTAGGAGAATCACCTTGCTTCATGACTGATGCTGCCTTTGAGACTTTTTAAATATCTAACTCGTCATGTTAAATTCAATGAAAATTGAATTACTTCTTAGAAAGTCAACCAGTTTTGATTCCATTCTTGGTAAGAGAAGGTAAAAGGAAAGTCTATAGCTATTAGGTTGTTAAGCTTCCAATAAACATTGATGATGTTGTTGGTAGTCTTTTATCAGGTTATCTTTTATCATTTATTATCATTTTTTAATGAGTCAACCAACACAGGCATTTCAAAGTGACTTGTTTCCTTCTCTAAATTGTGGTTCTTTAGGCAGGTGTTTACCAAGGTTATCAGCTACTCTTTCCAGGAAGAAGCTTTCATAAATTAGTTATTCTGGTTATAGTGCTGCTCAGGATATGACCCTCTGAAAATTAACTGGTTTCAGAGAATCCTGGTTGGTGATACTATCCTTAGCCATTCCTTGTGGGACCTTAATGGGAGACTTGAGAACACTTCTGTACTTCATTTTGAGTTGCTAGTTGTGAGTGGAGGATTTCTTTTTTTTTTTTTTGAGACGGAGCCTCAAGCTATCCCCCTGGGTAGAGTGCCATGGCATCACAGCTCATAGCAACTTCCAACTCCTGGGCTCAAGCGAGTCTCCTGCCTCCGCCTCCCAAGTAGCTGGTACCACAGGTGCCCGCCACAACGCCCGGCCATTTTTTGGTTGCAGCCATCATTGTTGTTTGGCGGGCCCGGGCTGGGGATTCGAAC
>CAUYQV010091580.1:0-10371 GCA_963574575.1 Galagoides demidoff
CCTCCAACTCCTGGGCTCAAGTGAGTCTCCTGCCTCAGCCTCCCAAGTAGCTGGGACCACAGGCACCCGCCACAACGCCCAGCCATTTTTTGGTTGCAGCCATCATTGTTGTTTGGCGGGCCCGGGCTGGGGATTCGAACCTGCCACCTTAGGTGTATGTGGCTGGCGCCTTAGCCGATTGAGCCACAGGCACCGAGCCAAAAATAGAGCTTTTTAAAGCGGGGGATGCTTGGCCAGGTGCAGTGGCTCAGGCCTGTAATTCTAGCATTCCTTTGAGGCTGAGGCAGGTGGATTGATTGCATTCAAGGCCAGCCTGAGCAGGAGCAAGACCCCATCTCTACTAAAAAAAGAAAAACTAGCCAAGTGTCGTAGTGGGTGCCTGTAGTTCCAGCTATTCAGGAGACTGAGGTCAGAGGATCACTTGAGCCTATGAGTTTGAGGTTGCTGTGAGCTATGATGCCACAGCACTCTACCTAGGGTGACAGAAACTCTGTCTCAAATAAATAAATACGCATCTACAACACTTCATTCATTACATTTTTTGTGTCTATTGCCCCTACTAGACTATAACTTTCTCAGTAGCAGAAATCATGTCATTAATTTTCCCCACAGCCTACTAGGTGCCAGACATATACATTTATTAACTACTTGTAGAATAAATTAATGAGTTAATTAAAGAATGACAGAATTAATCATACCTTTACAAAATAAATCATTCTTTTTTTTTTTTTTTGTAGAGATAGAGTCTCACGTTGTCACCCTCGGTAGAGTGCTGTAGCATCACAGCTCACAGCAACCTCCAACTCCTGGGCTTAGGCAACTCTCCTACCTCAGCCTCCCAAGCAGCCAGGATCACAGGTGCCTGCCACAATGCCCAGCTATTTTTTTTTATAATTGCAGTTTGGCTGGGGCTGGGCTCGAACCTACCACCCTCAGTATATGGGGCCAGCACCCTATCCACTGAGCCATAAGCACCACTGACAAATCATTCTTTTAGATGCTAAAAACTTCCAGAATAACAATAGGAGTTAAACTTGTTGGGAAGTCCAAGAGGTAGGTGTCCAAGTCTGCAAAAAATGCGGGAGAGAGACTTGGGACTAATAGTTATACCAAACAGACTAAAGAGGATGCAAACATGGCTTATAACTAAGGTGACCAGATTTTAACATTGGTAAAGCGGGACACCATTGATGGGGTGGGGCGTGGGGGCTATTGGCTGAGCTGTTTATGGTTAGGGACCCTCTAGAGAGGGGGGGTTACTTGTTTGTTCCAGACACTTTGGCTCCTTCTGAGCTAATTGCCCTTGCCTAGAAGCGTGGGAGGGAGCCAGTATCCTTGTGATACTGATTCCACCTGGGCGACTTTGCCCAGGAGGGAAGTAGGCAGTTTACATTAGCCTTTTGATTTCCAGATGAAGTTACATTAGCCTCTTCATTCCCAAATGGAGTTACATTAACCTTTTCAGCAGCTGAAAACCATATATTCCCTTCCCATTCTACTGCCCTTCCCTAGCTTGTAGTGCATTCTTTCCAAAAATTGGGACTTTTTTAAAATGCCGCAGGACATGGAACAAACTGTTAAAAGTCGGAACTGTCCCGCCAAAAGCAGGATGTCTGGTCACCTTACTTATAACTCAAGAGGAGAAAAGGAGTTTCGCACTTATGAAAGCACAAGGGGAAGTAAACGGAATGGCAATACTGCCTCTCAGTGGCATTTGGGATTAAGGCCTCTATGCCGGAGGACTTGTAAGGAATATTCAGTGATTCTGAACTTCAGGCTCTGTGTGCCAGACACTCCTTAGTTTTATCTCATTTAACTTTCAGGATTGTAGCAATACAGTATTGTAGCTTAGAGATGAAATGCCCAAACTCTGGAGTCAGACTGTCTGATTCCCCATTTAATGTCTCTCCTATTTACTAGCCGTGTGACCTTGGACAATTACACAAGTTTTCTGTATATTTCCTCTCTGTAAGACAGGCATAATATTGGTGCCTACCACATAGAGTTCTTACGAAAAATAATTTTTTTTTTTTGAGCTAGAGTCTCACTATGTTGCCCTTGGTAGAGTGATGTGGAGTCACAGCTCACAGCAACCTCAAACTCTTGGGCTTAAGCAATTCTCTTGCCTCAGCCTCTTGAGCAGCTGGAACTACAGGCACCTGCCACAACGCCCAGCTATTTTTTGGTTGCAGCCATCATTGTTGTTTAGTAGGCCCGGGCTGGGCTGCAACCTGCCAGCTTTGGTGTATGTGGCTGGCGCCCTACTCACTGAGCTACGGACGCCAAGCCTGAAAAATAAATTCTTACATTCTTAAAATGGTACCTGGCAGTATATACAGGCATGCCTCATTTTATCTAGCTTTGCTTTATTGCACCCTATGGATCTTGCTTATTTTTACAAATTGAAGATTTGTGGTAACCTTACATTGAGCAAGTTTACTGGGGCCATTTTCCAACAGTATATGTTCATTATGTGTCTGTGTCACATTTTGGCAATTTTTGGAATATTTCAAACTGTTATCATTTCATGTGTTATGGTGATATGTGATCAGTGATCTTTGATGTTACTTATAATTGTTTTGGAACACCATGAACTGTTCCCGCATTACGTGTTGAAATGAAAGGAAGTTTCACATATTGCTTTTCTTTTTTTTTTTTTTTTTTTTTTGATACAGAGCCTCAAGCTGTCCCCCTGGGTAGAGTGCTGTGACATCACAGCTCACAGCAACCTCCAACTCCTGGGCTCAAGCGAGTCTCCTGCCTCAGCCTCCCAAGTAGCTGGGACCACAGGCGCCCACCACAACGCCCAGCTATTTTTTGGTTGCAGCTGTCATTGTTTTTTGGCAGGCCCAGGCTGGATTCAAACCCACCACCTTAGGTGTATGTGGCTGGTGCCTTAGCCACCTGAGCCACAGGCGCCGAGCCTCTTTTTTTTTTTTTTTTTTTTTCCAGACAGAGTCTCACTCTGTTGTCCAGGCTACTGTGCTGAGGCATAACCCTAGCTCACAGCAACCACAAACACTTGGGCTCAAGTGATCCTCTTGCCTCAGCCTCCCAAATAGCTGGGACTACAGGGGCCCGCCACAATGCCCGGCTAGTTTTCTATTTTTAGTAGACATAGGGTCTTGCTCTTGCTCAGGCTGGTCTCAAATTCCTGAGCTCAAGCAATCCACCTGTCTCAGCCTTCCAGAGTGCTAGGATTACAGGCATGAGCCACTGTACCTAGCGGCTAGTATGATTAAACTTAGTGAGGAAGGCATATAAAAGCCTAAATAGGCTGAAACATAGGGTCTCTTGTGCAAAACCCTTAGCCAACTCGTGAATGTGAAGAAAAAGTTATTGAAGGAAATTAAAAGTGCTACTCCAGTGAACACAGAATGATAAGAAAATGAAACAGCCTTATTCCTGATATGGAGCAAGTTTTAGTGGTCTGGATAGAAGATCAAACCAGCTACAACAGCTTGTACATCAGCACTTGCTGCTTCACCTTGCCCTTTTATGTTTTGGAGATGACTTCTTTCCTTAAACTTTTTGAACCATCCTCTGCTAGAGAAAGAACAGTCTTTCTAATGAGCTAACAAGGAAAAATACATTTCTTTTTTTTTTTTTTTTTTGAGACAGAGCCTCAAGCTATCCTCCTGGGTAGAGTGCCATGGCATCACAGCTCATAGCAATCTCCAACTCCTGGGCTCAAGTGAGTCTTCTGCCTCCGCCTCCCAAGTAGCTGGGACCATAGGCGCCCGCCACAACAACCGGCTATTTTTTGGTTGCAGCCGTCATTGTTGTTTGGCAGGTCCGGGCTGGATTTGAACCCTCCACCTTAGGTGTATGTGGCTGGAGCCTTAGCCACTTGAGCCACAGGTGCCGAGCCGACTTGTTTTATTGTAATATTCACTTTACTGTAGTAGCTGAGAAGTAAACCTGGAATTCTTTTGGGTATACCTGTAAGTGATAGATCATATCCCACTCAAATAGGGTGCACCTGCCTAAAAGAATCAACCCCTCTCCCCTCCCCTACTGGATGTCCCACCTAAGAAAAGTGAATGAGTCAACCCCCTGCCCTACCCCACCAGATGTCCCACTTGGGAAAGGTAAATGGGCCAACCCCTACCCCTCCAACAGATGTCCAACACAGGAAGGAGAATGTCCTGACCCCCACGTTCCTAACCTTTAAAATCCCCATCCATCTTGACCCATGTGCTGACTTCCTTCTAGAACTCAGCTCACCCTCACCAGGATGGAATAAAGGCCATGGTTGCCCACACAGAGTCTGGATCCTGTTTTCCTTTTATCTTGTGTCTTGAAATAATCTTTTATGTTTGGTCTTTGACCTTTCAGGAAGTGCTAGCTACTATATTCTTATTATTATTACCTTTTTCTGGATAAGAAAACCAATGTTACGTAAATTGAGCATTGTCTCAGCCCATTCAGGCTGCTATAACGAAGTACAACAAACTAGGTGATTTATAAAAAAGAAATTTATTTCTCACAGTTCTGGAGCTAGGAATCCAAGATCAAAGTGCCAGCAGCTTCAGTGTCTGGTAAGGGCCAACTTTCTAGTTCCTGGGTGGCACCTTCTAGCTGTGCCTTAATGTGGTAGAAGGGGAAGGTAGCTCTCTGGGGCCACTTTTATAAGCTCCCATTCATGAGGGCATGGACTTAATCACCTCCCACTTCCTAATACCATCAGTGATTAGGTTTCAACATACAAATTTTTGGAGGGGACACAAATATTTGGATCAAAGCAAGCATATAGCGGGAACTCAGTAAATATAACTTGTTTTGTCCTCTCCCTTTGTATCTTAGCTTCTTAAGATGCTGCTCTCCTTAGGGGTCCTGGAATTTAAAGAAGAGACTTCTAAAGAACCCCAAAAAGTTAGATCCTAAAGCCAGCAACAATGAAGCTAAGAAACCTCCATTAAAAAACTGAGGGGTGGGCTCGGTGCCTGTGGCTCAAGCGGCTAAGGCGCCAGCTGCATACACCTGAGCTGTCGGTTCAAATCCAGCCCGGGCTGCCAAACAATGACAGCTGCAACCACGAAATAGCTGGGGGTTGTGGCAGGCTCCTGTGGTCCCAGCTACTTGGGAGGCTGAGGCAGGAGACTCACTTGAGCCCAGGAGTTGAAGGTTGCTGTGAGCAGTGATGCCAAAGCACTCTACCCAGGAGGATAGCCTGAGGCTCTATCTCAAAAAAAAAAAAAAGGGGGGGGGTGGCTCAGCGCCATAGCATAGTGGTTACTGAGCCAGCCACATACACAGAGGCTGGTAGGTTCAAACCCAGCCCAGGCCAGCTAAACAACAATGACAACTGCGACAAAAAAATAGCCAGGTGTTGTGGTGGGCACCTATAGTCCCAGCTACTCAGGAGGCTGAGGCAAGAGAATCGCCTGAGCCCAAGAGTATGAGGTTGATATGAGCTGTGACATTCACAGCACTCTACCAAGGGCAACATAGTAAGACTCTATCTTAACGGAAAAAAAAAAAAGCCCAGGGGTGGGCAGCGCCTGTAGCTCAGTGGGTAGGGCGCCAGCCACATACACAGAGGCTGGCAGTTCAAACCCAGCCCAGACCAGCTAAAACAACAATGACAACTGCAACAACAACAACAAAAAATAGCCAAGTGTTGTGGTGGCCACCTGTAGTCCCAGCTACTTGGGAGGCTGAGGCAAGAGAATCACTTAAGCCCAAGAGTTTGAGCATTATGCCAAGCACTCCTGTTACTATTGTTAATAGGAAAAGCCCTCCCAGCAAGGAATTGGATGCATGTGGTTGTTAAAATCAAATAAGTTTTAAGGAGGAAGCCAGATCTCTAGGAATATTCAAATAACTATAATCTGCTCAGAGTCCATTTTTACTACTTTGACCACAGAAGTTGGGAGACTATGATCATTTTCAGGATTAGGTTAATAATAACTTACTAAAGACTCTCTTTGCTGTTATTATAAAAATAAAATTCTTTAAAATGATGATTTTCAAGTGACTCATTACCAATGATTACTAGACTTCCTACTGCAGTTCACAATGGCAATGAGAAGTATCATTATACAGTAAGACAGCAAATGGGCACCTCTTGGGGATGAGACACAAATATAAGAGGGACTTTACCTAACAAATGCAAGCAGTGTAACCTCGTTCTATGTACCCTCAATGATTTCCCCAACAATAAAAAAAAAAATAGCAAATGGGCTCCATTACTTTTTTTTTTTTTTTTGAGACAGAGCCTCAAGCTGTCCACCTGGGTAGAGTGCTGTGGCATCACAGCTCACAGCAACCTTCAACTCTTCAACTCCTGGGCTCAAGCGAGTCTCCTGCCTCAGCCTCCCAAGTAGCTAGGACCACAGGTGCTCACCACAATGCCCAGCTATTTTTGGTTGGGCCTGTGCTGGATTCGAACCCACCACTTTAGGTGTATGTGGCTGGTGCCTTAGCCGCTTGAGCAACAGGTGCCGAGCCGGGCTCCATTTCTACTTGTAAAGTTCATGATAACTCTACAAGCTTCCTCTAATTCAGCAGTTCTCAACCTGTGGGTCGAGACCCATAAGAACTGTATTATAGGCTCACAGCATTAGGAAGGTTGAGAACCACTGCTCTAATTCATATTCCTAGATGTTCTTTTTTAGAAACTGAATGTAGAAACAGATGATAGCCATATCATACATGAAGACAAAACAGTGACCCACAATCTGCAGCAATCTGCCCAGGAAATCAACTTCCTTATCTATAATGAACAACTCAGGAAGCCAAGAAGTCACACTTGTACGACGTCAGACTGCTACCACCAGTGATGGTCTAGGACGAAAAATAATAACCTTTGTAAAAATGAGGCCAAAATGGCCAGGATCTTATTAATAACTGACAGCTTCCCTAATTTTGTCCAGGGTTCCAACTTAAGTCCAATAGGAGAAAACCAACTTGCCTCCCTAACCAATCATACAACACTAACACCTCCTCTAGTTAGTCCACCTGCAGCTTCTCCAGGCCAACAGCCTCCAAATAGGGTATACCTGAAACCTTCTCTTTTTTCCACTCCTCTGCCTACCAAATACAAATGATGGTGTCTGTCTACCTTCCTATAGTAAGCTCTGCACAAATAGCCTATGTTTTTCTCATCTGGCTGGTCTTCGTTTGTTTCCACAAATTGGACCTAGTCATTCTATGAAGAATGAATTCATAAAATCTCTTAAAAAGTATTAGTTATTTCAGGCCAGCGTGATGGCTCAGGCCTGTCATCCTATCAACCTGGGAGGCCGAGACAGACAGATTGCTTGAGCTCAGGAGTTGGAGACCAGCCTGAGCAAGAGCAAGCCCCGTCTCTACTGAAAATATAAAAACTAGCTGGAAGTTGTGGCAGGAGCCTGTAGTCACAGCTACTGGGAAGGCTGAGACAGGAGCATCGCTTGAGCTCTGGAGTTTGAGGTTGCTGTGAGCTATGATGGGCAACAGAGTGAGACTCTGTCTCAAAATAATTAAAAAAGAAATAAAAGTATTAGTGTTATTTCTAAAACACTCCTGTAGTTCGCATGGAACATTTTTTTACATTTTATATCTTAATAACCTCAGTCAGTATGCTACAGGTCTCATATTTCCAGAAAAGATTCTCTTTCTGGAACGGACCAGGCCTCCTTCTTCTGTCCGCAAGAGCCAGCAGAAGCGGAAGGTGACCGCCCACCCCGCGGCTCGCACAGCCAGCACCGCACTGAGTGCGAACTACGATTCCCGGCGGCCCCGGAAAACGGCGGCCAACTGACCGTGCGCCTGCGCAGTGGCGGAGGCTCGGCTGCTCTGTTCCCGCCTGTTCTTGTGATAGCCCAGTCTGGGTGAAGCTCCGAGCTCAATGGAGACGTTTGACCCTGCCGAGCTGCCTGAGCTGCTTAAAATTTATTACCGGAGGCTCTTTCCCTACGCTCAGTACTATCGTTGGCTCAACTACGGAGGAGGTGAGGGAGGCTGTGGGGTGAGGCTTGGGTCGAACGCTCCACGAATCGTGAGGAGGTCCCGCGTGGGTGGTGTCCCTAGAATAACAACATGAAATGTCTCCTGTGCGCCAGGCATTATGCCCGGCACCTTCATACTGTCTCAAGTCCTTCCCATCACCTCTGAGGAGTAAATGGACATTATGGGTAGAGGATATTAAGAGCAGCCTTGCGGCCACACTGTAAAAAACAGGCGCTGCTCCTACTCTGCGTAGTCAGGTTCAAGTTAGGTGGTGCCCCCTTTACCTGCAGCAGTGGCCAAGGGGCTTACTAGGTCGTAGCGTGAAGCTACAGAGGTATGTGATTTGCATCACTGACAGAAGAGCGTCTCCCGCTTCCTCATAGCTCAGTTTATTAGTGCCCAGTGAGGACAGACAGGTGGCATTACGTAATGAAATATTTCTGCATCTAGCTGGGCGCAGTGGCTCACGTCTGTCATCCTAGCATTCTGGGGGGCCAGTGGGTGAATTGTTTGAGCTCAGGTGTTGGGGATAAGCGTAAGCAAGAGCAAGACCCCGTCTCTACTAAAAATAGAAAAACTAGCTGGTCGTAGTGGCGCAGGTCTATAGTCCCAGCTACTTGGGAGGCTGAGGCAAGAGTATTGCTGTTAGCTGTTAGCCAGGACACTCTACCCAGGGCAACAGAGTGAAACTCTGTCTCAAAATAAAAAATAAAAATCTACCTATCTTTTCTCATCTTTACTTTTCCCTAGCAAATGTGGGATGGTAAGGCTTTTCAGATTAGGAATTAGGTACTATCTTTTATTTTATATCATGTAGCACAGAAAATCATTAAAAATATCTTCTTATTGGTTAAAGTTATAATGCCTTGAGGTGAATAAAGTACCAAATTAACTTTAAAATGTACACTCATTTTGCAGTGATAAAGAATTACTTTCGAAACCGTGAATTTTCCTTCACATTGAAAGATGATATTTACATTCGCTACCAATCCTTCAGCAACCAGAAGAATCTGGAAAAGGAGATACAGAAAATGAATCCATACAAGATTGATATAGGTGCCGTATATTCCCACAAAGTAAGGAATCTTCTTTTAGTGTGTTCTATTTTGTTTGGTAAGCCAAGAATGGTTGGTGCTTCTGGTGTTTTAAAATAAATTTTTAGAATTTACTCAGGTTGGCTGGGCGGGGTGGCTCATGCCTGTAACCTCAGCACTCTGGGAGGCAAAGGCAGGTGGATTGCTTCAACATACAGGTTGGAGGCCAGCCTGACCAAAAGCAAGACCCCTGTCTCTAAAAATAGCCAGGCTTTGTGGCCCACAGCTATAGTCCCAGCTACTTGGGAGGCTGAGGCAAGAGAATCACTTGAGCCCAAGAGTTTGAGGTTGCTGTGAGCTATGATGTTACAGCACTCTACTGAGGGGGAGACAAAGTGAGACTCTATCTCAAAAAAAAAGAATTTACTCAGGTTGAAGAGCTAGTTTTTAACTTGTTGCAAGTAGATTGGGTTTTTTTGACACTCTACTGACTAGAAATCATTTAGAAATGAATTGATTCCATTCTCACTAGGACAAAAAAATCAAGTAGCTGGCTAAAAGACTAAATTAGGAAGTTAGTATGATTTAAGAGAAGGAAATAAAAGAGAATTACATTCTCTCCCAGCATTGGAATTATTCTTGATTCCTCTCTCTCACACTCCCATACCTGTTCTGTTAGGAAATCCCTTTAACTCGGCCATAAGGGATTCTATCTAAAATCCAACCACTACAGTCATTGTTACCAGCAACATCATCTCTTATCTGAATTCATATAAAAAATCTCCTAACAGTTTGTCCCTATAGAATCTAGAATTGATTCTCAACATAAAAGCTAGAATAATCCTTTTAAAACAATTTAAATTCTGTAATTCCTGTGTTCAGAACCATTCTCTGGTGGCTCCTCATTTCACTCAGACTAAATGCCCTTCTCTCCCCCTCATTCCATTCCTGCCAGGCTGACCCTTCCTTAAGCTCTTTCCACTGCCAAGAATGCATTTCCCCAGATATATGCTTTGTTCCCTCACCTCTGTCAAATCTTAAGAAGTACTTCTCAGTGAGGCCCACTATAACCTGCCACTCCTCCCATCCACACAGATGTATTCAAAGTGCCTAAAAGAGTGCCTAGCAGAGAAAGTACACTGTAAATATTTGTTGAATGAATGAACAAACCAAAACTTCTTATCAATACACATATGGTGGGACTGAGGGAATACACACATGGCATAATAGCTTTTGTATGAAGGTTTTCAAATATGCATGCATATATATATATATATATATATATATATTTTTTTTTTTTTTTTTTTTTTTTTTTTTTTTTTGGGGTTTGTGGCCCGTGGTGGGTTTGTACCCCCCACCGAGGGCGTTTTGGGCCGGCGCCCGGCTCCGTTGAACCACCGGT
>CAUYQV010091583.1:0-16896 GCA_963574575.1 Galagoides demidoff
CAAGTAGCTGGGACCACAGGCGCCCGCCACAACGCCTGGCCATTTTTTGGTTGCAGCCATCATTGTTGTTTGGTGGGCCCGGGCTGGGGATTCAAACCCGCCACCTTAGGTGTACGTGGCTGGCGCCTTAGCCGATTGAGCCACAGGTGCCGAGCCTGTATGGCAATTTCTGGGGGTTGAGATGGCATCTATAAACTGTCATGGTGTGGGTAGGCGTGATTTTTACTATGCTAATGAGGTTAGATCACTTAGGGACGCTGATACCTCAACTGTGTACATGCTCCAAAGACCTTTTATGGCCTTGATCATAACTCTACTCTGTGGCCTTTCTACCCCTTTCTGGTTGGTTGGTCAGTCCTTGGAGACCCCTTGACACATCAGCTTTTCCTCTTGAAAGCCCCCTTCTGGTCATTTTGTTCCTCCTAGTAGACAAAACATCTAACGTCATCTATTTCTCAACAGAAACTCCTAGACAAAACATCTGTTCCTCTTCTTCCTTATTCCTACTTAACAGGACAGAGAAGTTTGTCCTGGGCATGTTCTTAGGGGAAACAGGTGCTTGATTTAGAAGTACACCACCATGCACAGGGCTAGGCTGGCACCATTCCTCCTAGCAACATTCTAGGGCACTGCTGTGACTCTCCGATGGATGAGAAATAGGGTCTCCTAGAGAAGTGACTTTTTTAGGGTCTGGGGTTGGAGGGAGTAAATGGCAAACCCTGGAACCCAGATTTGTCTGACTCCTGGGCCCCCCAGTAGCAATCAGCAACCACAAGATGGTGGCTGCAACAACAGCAAAGGCAGTCCCTGTGTAGACATGGCCATTTGGGAACAGTCTATCATTGTACCAGTGTATCCTTCAACTAGTGTTGAGGCTCAGAAACCGATACTCCAAAATGTGGCACTTTGGCATGCTGAACTGAAGAAATCTCAAGGTTCCTCTGCCTTCCCCTCCACCTTCTCTCCCTAAGCACAGAATGAAGTCGAAGTTCCTTTATCTGCTTAAGATCAAGGCCAGTCAAGGAGAAGAATGTAACAGCACTTGAAAAGCCCCTAGCACAAGATAACATACAAGTCAATCTCAGTTCTCTGATCCAGTCATTCTCCTCAGTGATCCTCTCAACAGAATTCTTCCCCATCACACAACCTGTTTTACCATGATGATATATAAGCTTCTAACCTCCATCAGGGGTTGGGCAATTGCTCTACGATTTTCCTTGTGTAGATGTTAATGAAATTCATATGCCTTTTCTCCAATTAATCTGCCTTTGGTGAGTTAGTTTTGCAGCAAAACTTTGGATGGTGAAGGGGAAATTTCTTTTGCCCCTACCCAAGGAAAGGAAGGCATAACACTTTCTCTCCAGAATGTGCCAGCCTGTCCCTCAGCAAAGAGTGAGACCAGGGACAACTCAGACCCGGTGACCCTTGCACCAGCAGTTAGAGCCCTCCAAGCCTCTGTAAAACAGGAATAATGAGGCTTACCTGTCAAGTCTGCATGAGGGTCATAGGGGTAACGAATACCCGGTGTCAGCCCAGGGGCTTCACAAGTGCCAGCTTTGTCATCCTGTGACCCAAACTAACCAGGGAGTCTATTTCTATGCCTGGCCACCAGGTCTTAAAATAGTTATTCTCCTAACTGTGGGAGACTCAGCCCTACCAACTTCTGATCCTGGAAATAGTACAGACCCTCTTGTATGCTTCCCTCCACCACTCCTGGTCTCTCCCTGACCCGTTCCCTGCCCTGGCCCCCTCTCCTTCTCTGTCCCTGCCACAGTCCTCACCAGCTGCGTTTTCTCTGAATAGTTTTCCTGTGCGGGGGAAGGAAAGACCTCTCCTCCACGCCCTCCCCCACACTGTGCCAAGGCCATCAGAGGACCCTGTGGAGGCAGAATGTAAGACAGAGGTTACAACTAAAAGACCCTGGCCCAAAACCCCCTGAATGGTGCCTTCTGGAGTTCTCCTGGCTAAAGGCACATCTGGCCCTTGGCCCTCGCACAATGCTGGCTTGCTAAGTGTTTTTAAGTCAGATGCCAACACTTAAAAATCAAGAAATTTTATATAATTCCAGATTTTGGGTTTTTTTTTTTTTTTGTTGTTGTTGTTGTTTTTCTTGAAAGATCAACAGATCTGACACCATCGAGCCCGCATTCCCACATGGCAGGACTCAGCTGGTCCAAGGAACTGGGCCTGCACATGGCATTTCATCCTGTTGGAGCCTCGCTGACGTGACAGCCCAGCCCTCCTCATGAGCCTTCACCTGCCTGTGGGCCTACCCATGCATGATCCCCAGTGACACTGAGCTTGGAGAGTCCACCGCACAGGAAGGCAGGGCTATTTAGCCACTTTAAGGGGTGAGGAAATAGGGACAGAGGGTGCCAGGACTTGCTCAGGGTCACTGCGACCAGAAAGAATGAAGATTCATTCCACACACTGTGACAGCTCTTGGAGCCAATCCACTGGACACTCAGAGGCAAGCAGCCCCAGGCCCTGCCCTGTATGGGAGGCTGCAGCAGACTCTGAGCACAGAATCACCATCACTGGTGCTCAGTGCTGAGATACAGGGAGTGTGAAGACTGGAAATGCAGCAGAAAAGCCCTAGGCTAAACTGGAACATTCTGGAAGGCTATCCTGAAGAAAGATCCAAGAAAAGGACATAAATATGAAAGTGAAAGGTTGTTCAGGGACAATAGTTTGACAAGGCTGGAGCACTAAGATGGAGGTAGGAGGTGTGAGGCTGGGGAAGGTGCAGGGACCAGGCTTAAATACAAGCCTGAAGTTCAGGCTTTGTCCCCAGGCCTTGGAGGAGGTCATATATGGCCTTCTGGGAAGAACACCATGACTATTGGGGAGAGTGGAGAAGCCAGGCTGGCGGCAGAAGCTGGGACGAAAGCAGGAGTGAGGTCCAGGGGAGAGAATGGTAGTGGGGCTGGCTGGGTAGTGGCCCTGGGGATGGAGAGTCATGAGTAGGGAGAGGGGTCCCCAGGGCCAGGCAGAAAATCAGCTGTGGGGATTGGGAACTAAAATTAAATCTTGAGGTCCTTCCCGGAGGCTGACTGACTGGACCTCCCCTTGGCCCTGGGGAGTCCCTAAAACTGAGTTGTTAACTACAAGAAAGGAGATCAGATAGACCCCATTGAGCCCCCATCCCTTCCTTTTTTTTGGTTTTTTGGGTATTTTTTTGAGACAGAGTCTCACTATATCACCCTTGGTAGAGTGCCATAGCATCACAGCTCACAGCAACCTCCAACTCTTGGCTTAGGCGATTCTTTTGCCTCAGCCTCCTGAGTAGCTGGGACTACAGGTGCCAGCCACAACACCCGGCTATTTTTTGTTACAGTTGTCACTGCTGTTTTAGCTGGCTGGGGCCAGGTTTGAACCCGCCACCCTCAGTATATGGGGTTGGTGCCCTACCCACTGAGCCACAAGCACCGGTGCCCTACCGACTGGCGCCCCCCTCCTTCCTTCTTAGACACATCCTTTGAGACTCAGTAATGGGCCAAAGGCTATACAACACCTACCTGCTGGACTTCAATAAACATTACAAACCACTTGACTCTGGCCTTAAGTCAGAGAGTTTGTCTCCGATTCACAGACCCTAATCTTTAACTCAAGTGTTCCTTTTCTCTGACTCCTGGTCTATTAGACAAAAGGCCAACTTTCCGCTGATTGTCAACTGAAGAGTCTTTAAATCCACCTATATCCTGTAAGTCTCCCCCACCTTGGGAATGTCCCACCTTTCTGGGCCAAACCAATGTACATATGTCTTCTGTCCTTCCACGTATAGATTTATGACTTTACCTGTAATTTCTGTCTCCCTGAAAGGTGTAAAACCAACCTTTTATAACCCTACCACAATGAATTTACTTGCTGAAGGCTGCTTGAGTGTGATTGCAGGTCATGGTCATCAAATTTGAGGCATAGAAGCACAGCTTTCCCTTTGGGTGCACCAAATATATATATTTGTTTATATATTTGTTTATTTTTGTTTTGTTTTAGAGATAAGGTCCCTCTCTGTCATCCAGGTTGGAGTATAGTAGTACAGCCTCAAGCTCCTGGATTCAAGTGATCCTCCTGCCTCAGCCTCCTGAGTAGCTGGGACTACAAGTACCTACCAGGATACCCACCCAAATTTTACTTGTTTGTAGAGACAGGGTCTCACTGTGTTGACCAAGGTATTCTTGAACTCCTGTCCTCAAGCAATTCTCCTATCTTGGCCTCCCAAAATGCTGGGGTTATAGTCATGAGCTACCATGCCAGGGCACAGGTATACTATTATAAAAATCCAGGATCATAGGATGGTGTGAATTCAACATTGGGTATGGTGAGGTTCGGATGGCTGAGAGGCCCCCAGGGAGCAATGCCGAGGAGGCCATGGGCTCTAGGAGAGAGGAAAGGGGCTAGAGATGGAGCTCTGTGAGTCTGGGAGGCATGTGTAGATAGATCACAGAAACTGTAAGTGGCCAAAGTTGCCCAGCGAGAGTAAGTCCCCACCCTGTGCCCCAACTGAGGAGAGAGGCACAAAAGGTTGGGTTCCAGGCAACCCACTGGAAAAGCCAGCATCCAGCACTAATATGTCTGCTGCCTAAGCCTGGGAAGGGAAATATTCCCAGCTGCAGATGTTGAGGACTCTGTCCCACTAGATGATATCAGACACCTCCAGAGGTGTTGGGGTGAGAAGCGCCAGCCCCAGTGCAGCTAGCTCCTGCTGCACACCCCTCCTACTGGGTTTCCCTTGTGCCCTCAACCTGCTGATCCTTGGTCCTGCAGCCCAAATCAACCATCTTTCCTTCTATAGAAACCCCTCTCAGGCCGATTCCCTCAGCCCTTCTCTAGGCTATAGCACAGCTGATCTCTCTCTTGCATTATCTGTGTGTCTCTAATTCAGCCCTATTAGATAGTAAACTCCCCCAGGGCAGAGGTTGTCCTGGTCTCTTGTCCTGATGGAACATGTTAAGTCCCTGCTGAAACCCTCTGTGTCAAAAGACTTTGGATTCAAATATTTGTTTTGCCATATTGAATCTGTGCAACCTTGGCAGCTTCTTTAGCCTCATTAAGCCTTAATTTCCTTCTCTGTAAATGAAAGAATAGTGCCTCACAGCATGTTGGGTAGGATCAGAGGGAAACACCCTTTGCTTGGTACACTGGGGGGTCTCAACAATGGTTTGTCCCACCTCCACTGCCTGCTCCTGGCCTCATCTGCAAAGGACGCTCACCCCTGGTGAACAGTATTTTCTGGCTTCTACAAATTCTTGCCATTCCCCAGATTCATCATGTTCTTTTCCACCTCTAAGCCTTTGCACATGCTGTACTCTCAGCTTGGAGTGTCATTCCTCCCCAGCAAACCACTTATCTTTCAAGGCCTGGCCCAGCTTGAGAACATGATTATTGAGTGGAGCTAAACTGAATGAGGGAGAAGAGAAGGCTGGGGGTAGGGCTGTGGGAGGGGGGTGACCACGGTGGGCCTTGGTGGGATGGGGGCTGTGTGGGGCCCTGAGCACTTCAGCTCTCTGGTCAACCTAGCCCAGCAGGGGGCAGCAGGGAGTCTCCAGGCTTTGACCTTGGCTGTCATTTTAGGGAAATTCCTTCTAGCAGGACCCTTGGGTGGTCTGTTGAGAGGACAATAGTATGTTTGAGGTCCAGCTGTTGTGGGCCTTCCAGCTGTTGCTTCTTGAGGAAGAGGTGGCAGGGTCGGGGAAAGGGCCAGGCAGTTTCTGGTAATTTCCAAGCTGGGTTAGGAACTCCATCCTGGGACTTTCTGTTCCCAGTTCTGGCCCTGGCTAGATCCATGATGACCTTAAAAACAGTGACTACAGTCGGGGGGTGGGAGGATGAGCCCTGAGCCTATGGGGGGGGGGGGAGGGCTCAGACCAGTCTCCTTAGGCCTAAAACCAGGAGCTTGAGGCTTAGTGATACACAGCTATTGGCCCAAGGCCATGCTGCCTTCCCTTCCCCTCTCTGGGTTTCAAGAGGTCTATATCGTCCCATCGCATTCCATACCATTAATCTCCAGTCCTCCAAACACGAGGGAATCCAGATAATTATCTTAAAGCTGTTTTGGCACCAGAGACCTAGGGGTTTAGAGAGGGACTAGGGTGTGTTCCTTACAGATCCAGCCCCCTCTAGCCTGTTCATCAGGCACAAGCTGGACACATTAGAGTCTTCAGTACAGACTTGTTAGGAAAGAGGGGCAAGGGAAGGCAAGAAAAGGCCCTTACTCGAGTGTAGGGCTTGAGTTTGAGCTCTGGCTCTGTACTGACTAGCTGCATGGTCTTGAGCAGTAACTGGACTCCTCTGCGCCTTAGTTTCCTCACTTATAAAATGCACATCACAGTATTTTGTACTCAAAAGAGTGTTGCATGCATGAGCAGAGCTATTATGGATATTCCGGGGACACAGATTCTCTAGGCCACCAAAGCATAGCCACTGCCTCCCCTCTTGTTGCCTCTGACACAAAGTCCATATGCCTAACCTGGCCTATAAGATCCTTGAGCTTGGACCCCACCAACTTCTTTGGCTTAATTTCCCATGACATTCCCTGGTAAACGCCCCCCCACTCCAACTGCACTGGCAGCTCACTGTCCTCACATACACATTGCCAGGTACAATCACTTCTCCAAGCATTTGCAATGCTCTCTCCTCCCCTGGAATGCTCATCCTGTGTGGAGTCTATGAAAGGGAAGAGAAAGCCCAAAGACAATGGCACAGAGAGGAAAGAGCTTTGGCATCAGGCAAACCTGGGTTCTGGCCTCCACTCTGCTGCTTACTTGTTAGGTGACCTTGGGCTAGTCACTTGCCCTCTGCGACCATCTGTTTCCTCACCTACTAAAAAGGGTGAGTATGTTTCCCTGAATTCTCATAAAGCTAGTGATGCAGAGCTGGGATCTGAACCCCAGGTTCTTTCCCTTGCCCCTCCTATGTGCCCTAGAATGGCTCACATGTGGATGCAGAAGAGCTGGAGGCAGCAACAGCAAGAACACTGGAAACAAGGAAGGATGAACCACAAATAGAGGGTCAAACAGCACATGGGAGCTAGCTGGAGAGGTTACCTTCAGCTAGGAGAATCAGGAGGGCTTCCTGAAGGAGGTGGCATTTGGAAGAGTTGGAGAACAATGCAAATTTCACCAGAAGGGGATGTGGGCTGGGCCTTCCTGAGCAAAGGTGCAGAGGTGGGAAAGTGGGATCTGTGAATCCCACTGTGCAAATGGCCTGTCCTCGCACAGACAGGGATGCTCTGCCTGTTGCCTAAGGGCACATGCAGGGTTGGTGGAGGGGCTCTGCTAGAGCCAGATCTGATCCTCTCTCTTCACTGGTGTCTGCTCCTGGCTGGGACAACTGTCCCCTCTCCTTTGATGGGCTAGGTCTGGGACTCTTCCAGGCCACAGACTCCAGGCTCCATATCCTGCCCCTCCCTGTGTTCCCACATCCCTCAATGCCACATGAGCCTGGCCACAGCCCAGGTTGGGGCTAGGAAGCAAGGCTAGATTAGAGTGGCTTCTGGTAGTCCCAGGTACAGATGCTGAGGTCAGTGTCCTATATGTGTGGGAGGTTAGGGGGATAGTAGAGAATAGTCCAGAGGTTGGCCCCGTAGGGCCAAGAAAAATAGTCATGAGAGGTAGTGGGAGCTGGGAGACAGGAGCAGTACATCCATAGTTTCTAGCTGCTTCCCACCCAACCCTCCTATCCAATACCAAGCCACGGCTGACTGGGAATTTGTTTTGTCCATGGCCCTTCCATCCCACCCACCTCAAACCAACCCAACCCAAATCTGACCTTATTCTCATCTGTCCTGTGAGGTCCCCTGAGAGAAAGCTTTCTCCCCACCCTTCCTGCCATAACACAGTACCCAAGTTGTGGCTGCATCCTCCTGGATTCCCTGTGGCTGCAGCCCAGCCAACCTTAGTATTCTAAGAAGCCCTTGCTCCCCAGCGCCCACATGCAAGCCCAGCCTTGCTTGAGTGGGTGAGGCCAACACAGCAAGGGCAGGACAGATAGGTGGGAGGGAGGCCAGAGGAGAGTGTTGCAGGGCATCCAGCCCAGTTCCTCCCTATCTAAAGACTCTTCATTTCTTCCAACACCCATCTCCAGCCAGGCTTTCCTCCCAGAAACACTGCCCCAACTCATGGTGCTTCCTTGTCACTCTTCAACCTGGACTTCAAGACATCTCCCCTCGGGCTTCCTCACCACCCCACAGCCAGCCCTTGTAGGTCTCTGCCGGCCTCTCTGAAGCCCCTTCTCTCCCCTGTGGCTCCTTCTAACACTGTCTGCGGGTCTGTGTCTGCTCCTCCCTGGCCTGCCCCTTCTGATTCTCATTCTCACTCCTGCTTCTTGTCGCTCGAGAGTTGCTCCCCTCCCTTTCCCCTGCATTCTCCTGCTGACACCTGTTGAAATTTGTCTTTATCTGTGGCTCCATCCCTCTCTCCAGCTCTATCTGGGACCTGTCACTGTACTTTGTCTCTTACTACACTTCTTTCTCTCTCTCTGTTCTGCTCTGTCTCCCTTGGAGAGTGGAAACAGGGCTTGGCAATGGTTGGGGGCCTGTCTTTCTCTTGTTCTCTATACCTCTGACCCATCAGGGAGGTTTGGCCCTTTCCACTCCTCCGATCATTCACTCATTCAACACACCCACACGTGGCTCCAGCCACATGCCTGGCTCTCTGCAGATTGCTGTTAGACTCTGTCCCACCCCTGTACACACACTTCAGCTCTACAGCCTTGCTATTCCCTCTAGAAATGGGGCCCCAGCTTCCCTCCAGATGCCCCTTCCTTACTCCATCCAAACTTACCTACCCTGGGTCCCACGCCTGCTGGGCCGCTGCGAGTCCCAGCACCCAATTAAATCTCAGGCCCTGAAGTTCAGCAGGGCAGAGGGAACTCAGCAGGGCAAAAGGTGCGGGCCTCCCAGGGGCTCCTGGAGGCAGCAGCCGGTCAGCCACTGCAGGGGTGTGCAAAAGCACAAACTCCAGGCACTGGGTCAGTGCTTCTTAGGCCACACTGGACAGCACCCTCGTCCAGGTTTGGGCTAGGGAGTCCTGCTCCAAGTCAGGCCCAAACTCCAAGTGCCTGTCTCTCTGGTAACTTGCTGCTTCTGTCTCTCTGCCCTGGCTCCAGAGCTATATAGGAGGTTGGCTTGGTTTCGGTCCAGCCTCCCACTGGGAGGAAGCTGCACCCGCCTCCCCTTGGCTCTGACTCTGTCTGTTCCCTTCTCGGCCTTTCCCTTGGCTATTTCCTCCTGCTCTGTGAGCAGTGGAGAGGTGGGTCTCAGGGGATGCCGATGGGCCACCCCAAGCCCCAGTGTTATTCAGCCTTGATCCTTCAATCTGCTCACTGCGCTCCATTTCCTTCTCTTTTCTTTTCCCCCTATTTTTAGTAGAGATGGGGTTTCACTCTTGCTCAGGCTGAGCTCCTGAGCTCAAGGGATCCTCCTGCCTCCGCCTCCTAGAGTGCTAGGATTATAGTAATGAGTCACTGCGCCCGCCAGTACCTCCATTTTCAATCTGAGCCCCTTCTCCTGCCAAGCCCTTGTTCTCCTCACAGAACTTCTGTCCCATCACGAGCCCTGTGGAGAACCCTTTTTTCCCCACTGAGCCACTGTCCTCCTTCACTGAGCCATTGTCCCTTTAATCCCTCGCCCCCTCTCAGCAAACACCCCATTTCCTCTCTGAGCTCCAAGAATCCAGAGTGAGGAGTTATCAGGAGGGTCACTGTCCACTGGGAATCACAGTGGCCACAGAGCCCAGGCAGAAGCTCTGTTTGTTATAGCTGCCTAGGCGGAGGGAGGGCAGAGGGCAGAGGAGCCCAGGCAGAAGCTCTGCCAGGTACAGCTGCCTAGGCGGAGGGAGGGAGGAAGGCAGAGGGCAAATCTGACATCTGCAGAGTTTTCCAGGCTTTGGAGCCAGACAGACCTGAGTTCCATCGCAGCTGTCATTGGCTGGTCAACACCAGTTACCTATAAAGAAGGGACGAGAATCCACCCTTCTCAGAGCTATTGTGAAAGTTTAGTCAGCGAGGAGCCTAAGGCTGAAGGCCTGAAGCTCAGAGCAGGGAGTGGCAGAGGCGGGCCCAGAACTAAACCCGTTTGCCCTTCCCAGCACTTTCACATGGGAGGTCCCGCTGGGCCCTCTCATCTGTCCTAGAGGTCAGGTATTTACTCCCCTATTTTATGGATGAGGCGTTGGGTCTTGGTAACTTGCCAGAGATCGCCTAGCTAGTAGGTGTCGGGGCCATGCTGTTAGGCCTAGAGGGCTGAGGCTCAGACAGAAAGGTGCCAGGCCTAGGCTATAATGGGAAAATACCAGTTAACTCCTGGCAAAATTCCGGACTGTAAGCTTTCAACAAAAAAAAGAAGAAGAAGAAGAAGAAGAAGAAGAAAAAAAAGAAAGAAGTCTAGTTCACTCCCAAGTGATGGGATGGGAAAGTGCTAATTAATTTCTTGCTTCTCACTCCAAGTTTCTTGCTTGGCTAACTCCCTGGGAAACAGACTAGGAGGTACCAACTGTTCCCAGACTGACTTTTAAACAATACCAGGTGGGGAAAGTACTGAAACTAAGATGTATAGGGGGAAAGTACTGAAACTAAGATGTATGGGGGAAAATATTAAAACAAAAATGTATGACTAACTAACCACAAAATTCTGCTTCTGTACAATGCTTGCTTGCTACCTTACCTGGATACAGCTGGACAGCCTGTGTGCCAACCAGGATATAGACTAAACCTTAAAAACCCAACCCCTTAAGCACTCGGGGCTGCTCTCAGAAACCCCATGTTGGGACACGGAGGCAGTTGCCAGCCAGCTCTTCAATAAAAGGACTCCTCTTTAAATTTAACTTGCTTAGCAGTATGGTCTTTGTGGAACTCCTGGGCACAACAATGCCTTGAACCTCTGAAGCTAGAACCAGGCTTTTACCACCTCCAAGCTGTCATATTGAAGGAAGATCTCTGGTTTCCTCAATTCCAAGATGCAGCAGTGAACCTGACCCCATCACCCCATCGCAGGAATAAAGTCTTTGCATGAAATGGGGATGAAAGCTGGAGGCTAACTTTTGAGGTGCCATAACAGAGAAGCACATATCAGCCCCACTTGCTATATGACCGTGCCAGTAGCAAGTTTGAAATAATCACAGATCTCCTGAGCATTTAGAAGGCACTCAGTAGATACTTGTTACATGAATGAATGAGTCTTTGAGAAATCAGAAATGTGAACGTGTTAGCACTGCACTGGGAAAAGTCAGTTGTTGGCTTGGACAGAAAGCTCTTACTTGAGAAAACCAAAACTGGGTCCCTCTCCAAATCCTTCACACTAAAGTCAGCATTGTGAGTCCTCACAGAGATCGGCAGAGGTGCAACCTCCCAGACGCCAAATGGCAAGGACACGGAGAGAGGAAATGTCCCTTTAGACCAGTGATTTTTAACCAATGAGCTGCGGCACACAGGTGTACCATGAAAAAATTTTAAGTTCCTTAATTAAATTATTTTTGAAAGAAGTTCAAAGCATAGTAAATATATTATTTTTACTCTTTTTTTTTTAAAGTAAAGTTTTATTGGTTAACAGAATGAATTAGAAATGAAAAACTGGGCAGCGCCTGTGGCTCAAAGGAGTAAGGCACCGGCCCCATATGCCAGACATGGCGGGTTCAAATGCAGCCCCAGCCAAAAAAAAAAGAAATGAAAAACCAAAGTGATAGTTTTAACTTTCAAAGTTTGGTCAATATACTAAGGACCTACCGAGATTAAAGACAAAAAGGAAGATAATATTCCTAGTCAATTAACTGGTTAAAACATTGGTAGCTGTCATAATAGCTTTGAACACCAAGCAAAGAATTGACTGAAGTTATTTGTCATGTAACATCCTAAAAAAATAATGTATATCGTTTCTTCCTTGAATAAAGAAGCAGTGTGTCTCTGTATTCAGGACAAATTCAGAGGTGACTTGAAGCTATAGGAATAGGAATTGAGGCTAAAGTTTAGGAAGAAAACACCATAAAACAATAAATTGGTAACAAAGATATTTTAGGATTCTCAGGTTTATGGGCTATATACTAGTTCATATGAAGACGTTTCAAATATGAAACGTGTGTAAATATATGTATAGAAGATTGTGTGTGTGAGAGAGAATCTTCTGTATAAAATAGCTTCACATAAATGCATCAATGTACTAAGTTATGATTTAATAAAAATTAATTAAAAAAGAAAAGTAAAATAAAATAGCTTCAATTGTCCTGTCTCAAATATGAATCATTCTCATGTTCGAAAAAAGGTAGCTTAGTAGCTAACACATAATAGACATTCACAAAATAGTAGTCTATTTCTTCTTATCCCTATTTTCTACTTAAATCTATTATCTATATGTTATCTGTCATAAGCAGGTTGAGGTTAATAAATAAGGACAATTAATAAACTACATGAAAATTTAAAAAGTAAAAGGTATTAATTAAAACGTACCAGTTGAAGTGAAAGACATGAAAAATGTTTTCTTGTTTACTCATCAAAAATACATACAATACGGCTCAGCGCCTGTGGCTCAATTGGCTAAGGTGCCAGCCACATACACCTAAGGTGGCAGGTTCGAATCCCCAGCCAGGGCCCGCCAAAACAACAATGATGGCTGAAACCAAAAAATGGCCGGGCATTGTGGCGGGCGCCTGTGGTCCCAGCTACTTGGGAGGCTGAGGCAGGAGACTCGCTTGAGCTCAGGAGTTGGAGGTTGCTATGAGCTGTGATGCCATGGCAGTCTACCCAGGGGGATAGCTTGAGGCTCCGTCTCAAAAAAACAAAACAAAACAAAACAGAAAAACTTCCATAAACTGAAATCCCAATTAACAAAAACTTCCAATTAAGAGTGCTTTACTCATTTTAACTGTAGGAAAAACATTATAATAGAGGAAAATGAACTTATTTTAAAAATGCCTTTGGCTATATCTTAGTATACAACCAACCAAATCTTCCAATACTCAGCACTAGTCAGTCATATCGTGCGTAGACTTGAAAAACATAATCAATGCAACATTATGTTTACTGTGCATATTGAAGCACTTAACAGAGGGTTTTGATTTTTTTGAGACGAGGTCTTGCTCTGTCTCCTGGGCTGGCGTACAAGTGAGAATGTGGGGTGGTGATGAGTACAACAAGTATGATACAGCAAGGCACAGGGGGGACAAACCATTCAGATAAAGTCAGCAAAGGCCTCTATAATGAGGTAAAATACGAACAGAAGCCTGGGGTAGAGAATTCCTGGCAGACCAAGTAGCAAGTGCCAAGTCCCTGAGGCAGGGCTGTGTCAGCGGGGCGAGGATGGTTCCAAGGGAAGCTGGGGAAAGCAGTGAGTGACTGGGGGCCCGAACACAGGACAAGGACGTGGGCTTTCACTCTAAGTGAGACAGAGAAGTATTCTTAAACACAGGACTTCATTCTGGGAGAAAGTCAAGTCCGAATGTCAGTGTTGAGCCGCAAACCAGCCTGTACGTATGTTTGAAATGTGTACTTCTAGTTACTAACAGCAGGGAAAAGGAGGCCTAAAATCCACCCCAGGTCTTAAATACATGCATTCTGGTGTATGAAAGACAAATTGAAAGACAGCAAAATAACTATTTTGTTCTCTATCCTTCACAGTGTGAGATACGCTCGTCAAGCTGCACCCTGCCCTATGCTGATACTGGAAGCACAATTTGGCACTAACTTTTTCCAGGTGCGTCTCTTTTTCTATACTTATCTAAGCTGGACACATTAAATTGCAAACTTTTTTTTTTTGTAAAATAGCTATTTTTAGATATTTCAACAAAATTTATGAGGACGAGTATTCCAGAATTCAACATAGCCTCATTAGGAAGACAAAGCAGTCTGCTGTCCTTCGTGGACAACACGTGAAACGAAAGCCATTTGTTCTTTACAGTGTCAACTTCGTTTTTCTACTTAATATGTGAAAAATAATTTGGGTTGGATTTAGATTTTCTAAAAGGAGGTAGTTACTCAGACTCAGGGAATTTAAAACGTAATGATCAAATGTGGCTATTTCAGCCAAGATAGGCCAGGTCTATACTTGTTTAAGAACTTCACCATGAGCCATTTTGCACATTTGTGACTTGAGAAGGAGAGTCCTGTATGAGATCTTCATCGCTGAATCTGACATCAAGCGAGTTAAAAGCATTCAAAGTGATAATGAGATCTAAATCTAAAAAAAAGGAAAATTGAAAGCCAGCTACATTTTCGAATACTTATTTTTAAAAGTTCTTATATTACTTGTGAATTTACTTCACGTTTATGCTACCACATAGAAAGCGCTGACATTTACTCAATTGTTTCTTTCATTGACCTTTGTTAAGAAACTTCATTTTTGTTTATAAAACGGAATTTTTTAATAAAGCAAGACATTGCTCCCATATCTGATTTGTAATTTAATAATTTTCTTGTGAAACATAAGCTACATGAAAATTCTAGACCATTGCAATATTAACAAAGTACTAGAATTTTTTTTTAAAGTTCTAATTTTTTTTAATTAAATCATAGCTGTGTACATTAATGCAATCATGGGGTACAGTGTGGTGTTTTCATATACAATTTGAAATATTTTCATCAAACTGATCAGCATAGCCTTCATGTCATTTTCTTAGTTATTGTGTTAAGACATTTATACTCTGCTTTTAGAAAGAATCACTTGTACCCTTGTAAGATAAACCACAGAGGTGATCCCACCAATCACCCTCCCTTCACCCATCCACCTCCCTCAACTCCCCCTCCCTTCCCATATTCTTAGGCTATAGTTTCATAATAGGACTGAGTACATTGGATACTTTTTCTTCCATTCTTGAGATACTTTGCTAAGAAGAACATTTTCCAGCTCCATCCATGTAAACATGAGGGAGGTAAAGTCTCCATTTTTCTTTAGGGCTGCATAATATTCCATGGTGTACATATACCACAGTTTGTTGATCCATTCGTGGGTTGATGGGCACTTGGGTTTCTTCCATGACCTAGCAATTATGAATTGGGCTGCAATAAACATTCTAATACAAATATCTTTGTTGTAATGTGATTTTTGGTCTTCTGGATATATACCTAATAAAAGAACTGTAGGATCAAATGGCAGGTCTATTTTTCGTTTTCTAAGTGTTCTCCAAATGTCTTTCCAAAAGGAACGTGTTAATTTGCATTCCCACCAGCAGTGTAGAAGTGTTCCCTTTTCTCCACATCCATGCCAATATCTCTGGTTTTGGGATTTTGTGATATGGGCTAAACTTACTGGAGTTAGGTGATATCTCAGAGTAGTTTTGATGTGCATTTCTCTGATGATTAAGGATGGTGAGCATTTTTCATATATCTGTAGGCCATGTGCCTATCTTCTTTAGAAAAATTTCTTTTCAAATCCCTTGCCCACCCTGAGATGGGATCACTGGTTCTTTTCTTGCTAATATGTTTGAGTTCTCTACGGATTCTGGTTATTAAACCTTTGTTAGAGACATAACCTGCAAATATCTTCTCCCATTCCGAGGGCTGTCTACTTACTTTACTTACTGTGGTCTTGGCTGTGCAAAAGCTTTTTAGTTTGATCAGGTCCCAATAGTATATTTTTGATGTTACTTCAATTGCCTGGGGGGTCCTCCTCATAAAATTTTCACCCAGGCCAATTTCTTCAAGTGTTTTCTCTGCACTTTCTTCTAATATTCTTATAGTTTCATGTCTTAAGTCTAAATCCTCAGTCCAGTAAGAATCAATCTTAGTTAATGGTAAAAGGTGTGGATCCAGTTTTAGTCTTCTACAGGTCACCAGCCAGTTTGCCCAGCACCATTTGTTAAATGGGGAATCTTTTCCCCACTCGATGTTTTTAATTGGCTTGTCAAAGATGAGGTAATGGTAAGTAGCTGGATTCACCTCTTGGCTCTCTATTCTGTTCCATACATCCACCTCTCTGTTTTTGTGCCAGTACCATGCTGTTTTCATCACTATTGATTTATAGTATAGTCTCAGATCTGGTAGCGTGATTCCTCCTGCTTTATTTTTATTTCTGAGTAATGTCTTGATTATTCAAGGTTTTTTTCTGATTCCATATAAAATGAAGTATTATTTTTTCAAGATCTTTAAAGTATGATAGTGGAGCTTTAATAGGGATTGCATTAAAATTATATATTTCTTTGGGTAGTATGGACATTTTAACAATGCTGATTTTTCCCAGCCATGAACATGGTATGTTTTTCCATTTGTTAACATCTTCAGCTATTTCTTTCCTTAGAATTTCATAGTTCTCTTTATACAGTTCTTTCACATCCTTTGTTAGATAAACTCCCAAATATTTCATCTTCTTAGGCACTACTGTGAACAGAATGGAGTCCTTGACTATTTTTTCAGCTTGGCTGCTGTTGGTATATATAAAGGCTATCGATTTATGAGTGCTGATTTTGTATCCTGAGACATTACTGTATTCCTTGATCACTTCTAAAAGTTTTGTAGTAGAATCCCTGGTGTTTTCCAGATATACAATCATATCATCTGCGAAGAGTGAAAGTTTAATGTCTTCTGACACTATATGGATACCCTTAATCACCTTTTCTTCCCTAATTGCAATGGCTAAAACTTCCATTACAATGTTAAAGAGCAATGGAGACAATGGGCAACCTTGCCTGGTTCCTGATCTGAGTGGAAATGATTTCAATTTAACTCCATTCAATACACTATTGGCTGTGGGTTTGTTGTAGATGGCCTCTATCGGTTTAAAAAATGTCCCTTCTATGCCAATTTTCTTAAGTGTTCTGATCATGAAGGGATGCTAGATATTATCAAATGCTTTTTCTGCATCAACTGAGAGAATCATATGGTCTTTGATTTTTAATTTGTTTATGTGATGAATTATATTTATGGATTTATGTATGTTGAACCATCCTTGAGATCCTGGGATAAAACCCACTTGGT
>CAUYQV010091585.1:0-23096 GCA_963574575.1 Galagoides demidoff
AGAGAGAAAATACACAAATCCCCAAACAAGCCAGTTTGAGCCAGCATTATAAGGCAGTCCCCTCTGCTTTAACCTGCATAAGGAAAGCCACTTTGAAAAGAACAATTTACTTTCTAGTCTCTATGTTTGCTCTCTTCAACCGTTTTCTCTCTATAAAGCCAACCTCCTCTGCTTGATTCATGAGATCACTACATCTATTTTATAAAATGAGGTGTTGCCAATTTTGGAATTGCAAATGAAATCCATTTAGGGTCTTTAAACTAAATGTGCAGTAATGTTGTCTTCTGACGAGGGAGATGAGGCAATTTATTCTGTAAAATGCCTACCTTGAAACTCTTCTTAGCTGGCCACAGTGACCCTCTCTAGGGCCATCCTCTACCACCCCTAAAACCAACCTGACCACCCCCGACACAACTTGGGGGCTCCCTCCCACTCCCTTGAAGAGCCATGGCACTGGTGGCCCTCACTCCCCAGGGACACAGCACACTCCCACTCTGCACACTTCTGACCTCTGTACGTTTAAAGTATTTAGTGGCTCTGAAACAATTTAGGGGACCTGGAAAAATAGACTCGGACCCCCACTTAGGTTAATTAATTGGTAATTTATTTTACCTGCTGCAAGGGCTGCTGCTAGAGAGACAGTCAGTAGCCCAGGTATGAGGGTGAGTTGCCTTTTATAGGCTTTGTGCAAGCATATTACAGAAGGAGAACGTGGCTGGTTAAGGGGGGGGTTTACAACTTGGGTAGTCATGGATACAGCACTGGAACAATAATTAATTAACATCTCATATCACAATGGTTATGGTTATACAACAGTAATTAATCAAGTCTCAGTGAGTTTTCCACCATTGTTCAACTGAGAACTTGGGGGTTTTGTGAAACTTGGGAACTTTTCTTCTTTGTACCTGAAGCTTGTTCTTGGCAACCCTAGGGAAGGAGGGGGCCTGGGAACGTGGCTGGGAAGCACTGTTTTCAGCCATCATGTGGGGAGGAGGGACTTGCCTTGTTCCTGAGCTGACTCTTGGGGGGAGAAGGGAGGAGGAGGGTAATAGGCTGGGGTGGGGGGAACAGGTGAGGGCTGGGGAACAGGAGCGGGTGGAAAACAGCGTTAAGTTCCAGGAAGTCATGGGCACGTTCACCAGGTATTGTGGCTTCTTCTGTCTTTTTGGAAACACCAACTGTAAAGAATGTCCTGCAGAGTGAGCCCCACCTTATGTTGGTAGAACCCAGGACTTGTTTCCCTCTAAGACACAAGCATGTAACATCAGCTGCACCAAACACACTGAGCTGAAACCCTTCAGAGACAATGCGTGGAAACCAGCATCTTCCCGAATCTTCCTAGGAGAATGGCCCCCAGAAAGAGTTTCTGGAGTCCAGGGTACAGAGTGGCCTTGCTGAAGCTACACAACGGAGCCTTTGGAGTTACCTACTTACCCTTGTGGCAACCAAACCCACATCGCTGGCCTTTATTAGGGGCTGGCTGTCTCTAATAAATTCCTTTCCTACTCAAACAACTATTAGAGCAGCAGGTTTTACTGTTTGCAGCTAAGAACTCTCTGTGACCAATGCAGTGACCATAACTCGTTCCTGTCAATGTCCCTCCCGGTGCCTGACACAGTGGAGCCGTTCAGAGTAGGATTACATCTGATTCCAGTGCAGGCATTCCCGAGCAGGAAAACTATTCTGACATACGACTGAAAGAATAAAGAGAAGAAAGCCTTTCAGGGAGCCAACCTGGCTGGAAATCTCTATGCCAGTGGTTCTCAACCTTCCTAATGCCACGAGCCTTTAAGACAGTCCCCGTGGGTCGCGACCCAGAGGTTGAGAACCACTGCTCTATGTGAAGTAGTGTCCTGGTGGGCTATGGTGCTCTAGCTACGAAGCTTGGCATGGAGAAGTTGGGATGTGGACAAAGCCATTGCTTGTGCTGGCCTGTAAACTCGCAGGGTGGCACCACACGCCCGAGAAGCCGGTATGTGCACATCAACCTCTGATAAAGGGCCCTTCATCACAAGGAGGAGTGTAGGAAACGGGAAAGGGGACAGCAGGTTTGGAGGGGCTTCCCTGCAGCACCAGGACAAGAGGGCTTTTCCCTGTGGTGTCTCGGAGAATTTCTACCCCACAAGAGAGTCCCTAAGGCCCCCCTCACTCTCTGATGGTTCACAAATGAACTGGAACTCTGACCTGCTGGTGCCCAGCATTCCCTCTGCCCTCTATCTCCCTTTCTCTCTTGACCCCAGGCCATGAGGCCTGCTATGAAAAAGTACCATCTTATGAAGAACAGAAATCTATTTCTGGCAGTCCTGGAGCTGGGAAGTCCAAGATCAGGGTGCTAGCACCGTCGGTCCGGCGAGGGCCTTCTTGCCGGCTTGGAGACACTACAGTCTTCTTGTGTCCTCGTGTGGTAGAAGCCGGGGAGACAGCTCACTGGGAGTCATTTTTATTTTGTTCACGAGGACTCCACCCTGGTGACTAAATTACGTCCCAAAGGCCATCCCTCCTAATCCCATCACATGAGGAGTTAGGATTTCAATACATGAATTTTGTGGGGGCACAAAGTGTCTTGGGCAAACACCAAGTTTGAGGAACATCCTTAGAGCGTCCACTAATTTTGTTCACAAGGACTCCACCTTCATGACTAAATGATACCTCAAAGACCGTACCTCCTAATCCCATCACATGAGGAGTTAGGATTTCAACGCCTGAATTTTGTGGGGGACACAAAGTTCGCCCATTGTACCCACAGTCTTTTCCAAAACACCACCTGAGTCCAGAATCAGAGAAGGGAAGTTTCAAGTAAAACTGAAACAGATGAAGGTTCTAATCCATGTTCATTTTTTTTAGTCTTACTTTGTCACCCTCTGTAGAGTGCTATGGTGGTACAATTCACAGCAACCTCAAACTCGTGGGCTTAAGCAATTCTCTTGACTCAGCCTCCTGGGTAGCTGGTACAACAGGCGTCCACGGTAATGCCCGGCTATTTTTGTCGTTGTTGTTGCAGTTTCACTGTTTAGCAGGCCCTGGCCAGGCTCGAATCCACCTGCCTCGGTGTATGTGGCTGGTGCCCTAACCCCTGAGGTATGGGTGCCAAGCCTCTAATCCATGTTCTTCCCCAAATGTCTATGTGCCCCTGGGCAAGTTTCTTCATATCTCTGGCCCTCATTTTACTCATCTATGAACTAAGAATGAGGATCCCAACCTTAAAAGATTGGCATGAAGAATGAAGGAGAAAACGTGTTCAAACCATTCAGTCCAGTGCCTGGGAAAGGGCGGTGTCATTGGAAGGAGGTGACGTGTCACCTCCACCCTCTTAGGGTTTTCAGTTGGGCCCGAGAACTTAATCAACACAAAACAGATGAAGAAGTGTCAGGATTTGCTTCTGACACCACTTGTCAGGGCCCAGGACTGGCCGGGGCTTGGGCTCAGCTTAGGTAGAGGTTCTGGACGCGGCCCGCTAAGCTGCCTCGCTCAGGAACTGTTTCTCTTAGGCGCTTGAGGGCTATCTACTTTGGCTGGGGAGAGAGAGAGTGTGTGTTCTAGAGAGAGTAAAGCAGTCTTCTTAGAACAGATAGATCTTAGTCTTTAGCAGAGCTCGGCAATCTTCAGCAGAGAGACGCCGTGCTGGCGTTCTGCAGGCAGCAGAGGAGACAGAGTCAGAATAAGCGCGTCCGTGATAAAATGCGCATGCTTTTGGTCTGCCTTTTCCTTCAGCCTAATAGAAGGCTGAGCTCGTGCTTCTCAACACCACAGGTGTAGAAATTGCCAATTCACCAATGCTCTCATCTCTGGAGCTCACTCATGCTTGTTAGAACCAAATCTCTCTCTATGCCCTTTTCACCAAGGTGTTCCATTACAGGTATTTCCTATAACTCTCACTCCTCTCAGCTATGGCTATACGGGCTGCTACACATCATGTTACAGATCTTTAATAGAAATACATCAGGCAGGAGTGTATGATACCAAGCTTCTAACTTCTTCATGGATTCAGTTATTTTTATGTAAATGGTATCCAAGTACAAGGAATATACAGAAACTATACAAATTCCATGTGTGCACACCTAGGTAATCTACCCCCAGGTCACCAGAAGACTCCCTTACCTCCTCCCAGTCACTTCCCCCATCAAGGGTCATGATCAATCTTGTATATATCTGTGCCTTTATGTATTAAGAACTGTAGTCTCACAAAATTCTAAAAAACAAATTAGTTTTTAGAAAAAGCTGTATCCATTTAAAGAAAATGAACAATTTTAAGAGGGTTGACCAACTCTGCTAATAAAGGGGACAAAAAGAAGACAAAAGTCAAACACAAGTTATTCTGTGAAGTTTGTGTCACTGCAAAGCCCTCAAAACTGAGTTAATTTTTGAAATATTGAGGCTTGTTTAGTGATTCAGAGCATTGACTAATTGCTTTGATCCTTAGAGTAAAGAAAACACTCTCTTTTGCCTTGTTTCAAACTTCCATCATGGCAGCACCCATAGTTCTTTAGAGTAGGGAAAACAGTTCTCTGTAGAGGAAGAGAGGGGGGTGTATGCCTTGTGCTCAACAATTAAGTTTCAAGGCAATAATTTCTTTTTCTTTCTTTCCTTCTTTTTTTTTTTTTTTTTTTTTTGTTTTGAGACAGAGTCTCTACTGATGGCACCCTACACGGGGTATTTGCCCCAGCTTCATTTGAAACATGCTGTTTCAGTAACAAGTTTGTGTTGCACTTTCAGAGTGTGGCTTTCCAGTTTTAAAGGACTTGATGGTTTGAGCTTCACCATAGTTCAGGTTCTCTCACAGTGTAACCTCTTCCTGGGACTTGATTAGAAAGCTTGGAAACTTAGAAAGCTGTGCTACGATGTGCTGTACAAGTGACACACACAGATTCAGAAGAATAATATACAAAAAAGGTAAAATATCACTTAAATAGGTTTTACACATTTCTTAAAAAATATGATGTGCTTCATGAATTTGTCATTCTTGCACATGGTCATGCTAATTTGAATTTTAGTAAATTGGAACTGCTGCTAAACAAGCACAGCCATCAATTATATTTTAAATGGTAATATTGTGACTTATTGTTGTTATTAAAATTAATTTCATTTATTTGTTTTTACTTTATTAAAGCAGCTATAAAAAAAATTAAGTTACATGTTGTATTATTAGATCTTTGTATCACCTTTTGAAGACTAGTGGTTTGGTCCAGAAAACAATGAATTTGACAAGAATGGGGAAACAAGTTTTTCAGATGTTATGTTACAAATGCTGACTTTCCACATCTACCCACAGATGTGAGGTCGTCACAACTCTCTTTTGCCTTGTTTCAAAGCTTCCATCATGGCAGCACCAAATCTCAGTGGGTTGGGTGCTGGCCACATATACCAAGGCTCACAGGTTCGAGCCCGACCTGGGCCTGCTAAACAACAATGACAACTGCAACCAAAAAATAGCCAGGCATTGTGGTGGGCACCTGTAGTCCCAGCTACTTGGGAAGCTGAGGCAAGAGAATCACTGAAGCCCAAGAATTTGAGGTTGCTGTGAGCTATTATGCTACAGCACTCTACTGAGGGCAATGTAGTGAGACGCTGTCTCAAAAAAAATAAAAATAATAAAAATAAAAAAGCTTCAATCATGAGATTAATAGACATTTAGTAAGTGCTAAGTATGTGCAGAGATGAGAGACACGTTATTGAAAAATCCCAACATCTTTCATTCAATCATTCATTTGTTCAATAAAAATGTATTAGGCTCCTACCATTTGCTTGAGTGCTCTAACAAGGCAAAACATGCAAGATTTGATGGTAAACAGAGCACAGCCTCTGCTAACAAGGAGACTCCAGTCAAATGATAGAAAGAGAAAAGAAAAGAGAGTACGTGGGTGAGGAGTAGAGACCCCGGGTGGAAGCAGGAGGCATCATGGAGTGTGACTGACTTTAGGCACTTTTATCCAGCACCCTTTTAGGCATGTGTCTCCCTTCACTCCCAGACACACACCCACTGAGTTTCCTTTTTTTTTTTTTTACCCACTGAGTTTCTACCAGGAAGTCAGAGCATCAAGAGGGTTACTAACTAAAAGGGCTTATGCACACACACACATCAGTTGGCTGCAGAGCCACCCCCTTGGTCTGATGCTTTGAAATGCTCTCTGAAATGGTGTGATGGAGCGTCCACTCACCCCGCTGTAATTTAGAAAGGAAGCGCCATCAGTTTCCTAAAAGAGCTGGCATGTCTTCTTTCAGATGATGGGGAGGGTGCATTCTGAAACACTGAGTTGCTCTTGTGAGTGACTGGTTTGACACCCATGGAACCGTCTAGACAGCACGTGGGGCCTGAAATGACACATGCCAGTTATTTTCTTTTCTGCCTTTAAATGAAATTGCACGCACGTGTGAAGCTGCAGTGCGTGATGTGTGATTGTGCCTTCACGCTGCTTCACAATAGAAGAGACAGCTTATTTAGAACTCATTTTCTAGCAGGAAAGAATGATTTCCAAAAACTTATAGTTTCTGGAGTCAAGATTCAGCTCTGGCACTCACTAACTCATTAACCTTGGACATATTAGCTAGACAGTTAGAATAACATCACCTTGCCAGGGAAGGCCCACTTATGTATAAGGGCGAAAGGGCTTAGAGAACATGACATTTGCCTGATTATTCATGCAAAATGTATGTATGTAGGAAAACACAAAAATAAGTTTAAAATCACTTGTATTTTCCAGCACCAATTAACATTTTGTGTATTCCTTCCAATTGTTTTGGGGTATCTTTCATAGTTGAGGTTATACCCTATCTATATAATTACATATCTTGCCTTTTTCACTTGACATTACTATGTAAATATTTTGCCTCAGAAAGACAATCTTTTTAATATGATTTTGATTGTGACTTTGTATATACTGTTACATAGGATGAACATATATTATTTAATCTTTAGAAGGCAGAATAGGTTGATATTGTATTTAAGATACTTACGCCATTGAAGAACATTTAGATAGATAGAAAAAAAGTTTTAACACTTTAGGCCAGGTGCCGTGGCTCATGCCTGTAGCACTCTGGGAGGATGAGAGGGTAGACTGCCTGAGCTCAAGAATTCAGACTAGTCTGAGCAAGAGCAAGACCCTGTCTCTTAAAAAAATAGCTGGACATTATGGTGGGTGCCTATAGTCCCAGCTACTCTGGAGGCTGAGGCAAGAGGATCTCTTGAGCCCAAGAGTTTGAGGTTGCTGTGAGCTATGGCACCATGGCCCTCCAACGAGGGTAACAAAATGAAACTGTCTCAAAAAAAAAAGTTTTAAAACTTTAAATAAAAATGTAATATCTGTAAAGTTTAATTCAAACTCCAACATAATGTTCTTTTAGATTTTTTAAGGTTATAAATTAATTTGCTTGAATTATAACATTTAGAGATATTATCCTCATTTTGGAGAGAAAGATGCTTTCTAACAAAAATCAGCTGATGAGCATTTAATAAACACCAGTCTTTGGCCATGTATGAAAGAATCGTGAATTGCCAGTTACAATATTGACACTATTGTTCACTTGCCAGAACAAAACATTAGGTGGCAGTCTGAAAGAGAAGAAAGAGAGGTGGCCACTAGGGAATGTTTCAGGAAGAGTTGGGTGGGCTGTAAGCTGGGCTTTGAATTGAAATAAGCCTTTGTAATTCAGGGTTTCTGACAGTCACGTGCCATATCCCTTAATCTACAAATGTTGGTTTTTGCGATTATTTTAAAACAACAGATGTAAATCCATAGTGCCAAATGCACTCCTTTTCTCTCTAGCATGAACTGTGTGTATTTCTGAGAGATGGAAATGGCAGGCAGATAACTCTAGTGGTGATTATGTAATGCTCAGTGCCAAAGGAGTACAGAAGAGTGTTGGTTTACAGATTTTTTTATAAATTGACTGGTGGGAGGAATGGGTGGGATATGCAGAAAAAGAGGAGAGAGCAATTAGGTAAAAACATGAGGTCACCCTAATATTTAATGTTAGTTAAGTATTAACAATATTGTGAGCGTCGGACTTGATTTATTCAAGTGTGATCTGCATGTAACTCTGTATGCAGCTTACATCGCCAATTCAGCTTTTGTTGGAGCATCGACCTCCATGCAAGGATGCTGAAAGGTGAAACCCACTCTCTGTTTCTCTGGACTCACCCCCCAAAAGTTGCATGCATTCTCATCTCAACCATTTTACTACAATTTCATGGGTCACAGATTAAGAAGGGCTGATTTACAAAGAGTCTGGTTCCATAAACTAGCACTACCCAGCTCTGGGTTTGTTCCCCCACTGTCACCACCGATCCCTTCAGATTTTGTGTCAGGTTCATTTGGGTTGAAGAGGAGAAGGATGCTCAGCTAAACGGAGCACCGCTCTGTGCAGCTCCATCCTGGGCACAAGCACAAGAGCCCCAAGTCCTCACACCCACCCACAGCATTTCCACTTCAGGACTGGGAGCAGAGAATCCAAGAACTGGCAGTGCAGCGTTCAGAACAGGAAGCTCACAGAAAACAAAGGCCCTCAAGACTGAAGCTGTGGTTTCAGAAGACAGTTATTCAACTTGCTGTCACTTAGTGTGCAAAGACACAGATTAATTCTGCTCCAGAGCTGTAATTTAACTGAATCGTGGAAGTCATCATTTTGTTCTCTCCATGATTAACAGAAAATCAGGCTCTGGGAGAGAATAGACAACAGAGCATTGGAAAGAGCCAATCTGAGTAATAAACGTGTTAATCAAATGCTTATGAGAAATTTCCACGAAGATGTTACTATATGGTAGACATGCATTGAAGAAGCTGCTTCTTAGCACCTGAATCTCATGAATGATGATATTAATGATGTCAGTAGTAATAATATTAATATGACCACTATTATTAGCATGTTTTAAGAGCTCATTATAAGCTGGTAGTTATATTGGGTGCTTATGTGAATAAAAGCTCTTGGTTATTTGACTGTAGAGAGTCTTATTATCCTCAGTTTTTATAGGAGAAACTGAGGCCCAAGGAAGTCAAGAAAGTTGTCCCATGCCCCTTGCCAGATGGAAAATGTTATGAGTTCAGATCCATCGGTCCCTCAGAGCATGCTTTTGACTGCTACTCTTCACAGCCTGTTTAGAGCTAGAAGGGATCTTAGAGAAAGTCATTTCACAGATTAGAAAATAGAAGTCCCAGTATCACTCAGCTCCTTAGCAAAGGTTAGTTGCATTCAGGTCTATGATTTCAAGTATATTCAGATAATGTGCAGACCAGTGCAGACTACCTAAAAACAATTCCAGTGTGCAAAGATTCCTTGGGGGTGATATGGCTATATTGTGGCAACTTTAGCAAAATTATAAGCCAATGTTTCGTGTTAAGGTACAATTGAAGGTGTTCAGGAGAAAGAAACATGGGAGGGAGAGTCTACTTAGGAAGCACCCACCATGTGTTCACATTTTGAAGCGTGTGTGGCTTTATCATAGACTTGCTCATTTCATGGATATTCTGTATCACCTACCCGGTGGCAGGCACTGTGCCAGGTGATGGGAATATAGCAGTAGGCCAGATAAACCTTATCCTTCCTCTCACAACCTTAAGTTCAAGAAGACAATTCAAGTCATCAACAAGGAAGATATTAGAGTATGGTAAGTGGCCTGCACAATATTAAAGCAGGGGGATGTGGTAGAGCGGTCCTGGGGTTTGTAGATGGGGCAGTCAGGTGTAGTGACATTTAACCTGAAACCTGAGTGACAAAAGGAGGCAGTTGCATGGAGCTAAGAGAAATGGGTGTTCCAGGTGTAAGTAATGGTCCATGCATGGAAAAAGTTCTGAGGTCAGACAAGCTCTGAGACCAGCTTGCTTGAGAAAAAGAAAGAAGGCCCATGTCAGTGACACACAGTGACAGAGGGTAAGAGTAATAACATCACAGAGACGGTTGGGGAGTTGCACTTATGGGTTATTTTTGAGGCAGAGGAGGCTGTTTGAATGTTACTCTAAGAGCAGTGGGAAGTGATTGAAAGTTTTAGACAGGAAGAGCAACATGATTTGACTTTTTTAAAGATCACTGGCATCTGGGAAGTATGGGAAGCCAGAGTGGGAGCTAGGATATTGACGAGGAGAAAATTTACCGTGGCAAAAAGTCTTCGACATCATAGTGAGTAAAAACTGGCAGAAGAAGCAAATACTTACTGAAATTTTTCAAAAGAAATGAGCTCACCTCTCTGAAAATAATTTTGAGAAAATAGAAATGAAAATAGAAAAGTTGGAAATGATTCAATTGTGCTGGAGAGAAATTTGATTAAATAATTAAATTGGCTTAGTGACATTTACCAAAGAAACAACTCTTGATGAAGATTCTTCCCCGTTGATTTAAGTCTGATTAATGTTTGTAATCAAAACATTTGCTGCATTGAAAGGGCAAGGTCAAATCCTAGAGTCAAAATGTCTTATACCGTGATCAAGCCATTGTAGGCATTATTATTACATGAACACAAAACATCTCTAAAATGTAAGAATTAATTGCTGTGGCAGAAATAAAGGCCCATTGGGAAAAGAAATCATCAATTTCAAAGCCTTCGATTGGAAAAAGTGATCACTTTTGGGCTAAAGCCTTCACTATCTAAATTAAAACTGTAAATGTTAGAGCATAATTATTCTAGCATCTTATTCAATAAGAGTTGCAGATTCCTTGCCTGAGCAAGGACAATTTCTGAATTAATGTCATCTGAATTAGCGCCTTTTCAACTGGAAACAGTTCCTTCTAAAATACTTGTTTGTGCTTATACTTTTTTGTAATCACATTTGGTTGCAATTGAAGTTAATATTAGTTTAATTGAATTCTACTTTGATCACTAAATTCAGTAACAGGCTCTGACAGTTGCTTAAACAAGTTACCTAATTTAAGTATTCTTAAGTGTGTCCTTAAACAAGTTAATCTCTCTAATTCTATATCCTCAGCCATAAATGGGACCACTTACACCTCACATGATTATTGCCAGGATTAAGTGAGAGGAAGACTTTAAATGCCCTGGTTTAAAGTACATGCTCAATAAATTGTAGTTGTTACTATTGCTACTATTATTTATACATGTATCTATTTTCTGTATACACATGTAATTCACTAGCTGTTTGGTTTGAATGATTTGTTCTGCCAATTAGGTTGAAAATTTTTCAAGGCAAGGGTTAGGCTCTCATCTTGTATTATAATAATTTTATTCTTCTCTATTAGTCATAGCAGAAAACAGCTGGCTTGCCCAGACTGGGTAATTGAGGGGTGCATAATGAAGGGATTATTTAAAGAAGGCTGGGCAGAGTACAGAAAACTCATAAGAGATGGAAAGCACCTGGGCTAACAAGAGCAGGGAGCCTATAGTGCCCTTTGCATGAAAAGGGAGGGCTGGAGGTTACTGGTCATAGCCTGGAGCCCAGAAAGAGATGCCACTCCATAAGGACTGAAGATGTAGAGAAAAGTGTCAAACTGCTATCTGGTGGGAAGGGAGGCAGTGGAATAAATACTCCAACCTCCCTCTCTTCCCACCCTCTGATTCTTGCTGGTGCCTCCCATTGGCTGAGCTCAAAAGAAATGCAGCCAGCAAGAAAGCTTATTAAGTGATTGTGTGGAAACCTACATCCCGGAACACAGACCAGGGAGAAGAGAAGTGGATCTGGGGATGTAAACAGAGTGTAGACAGGAGGGCTTCTCCAGTTCAGTCAATTAATATAGCTGCTTTGCATATATAATTGGCACTGGTAAATGTTTGCAAAGGCAAAGGAAAACTGACTGAAGGCAGTTCTTAAGCTATTGAAGACTCATCTGTAAATGTAGATTGAAAAAAAATCTACCTAACAGAGTCGTAGCTTAGAGGCAGGGAATGTTTGTAATCACACCAAGCCCCATATGAACCATGTGTTTACCTCTCCGGGGTGGGGGTGACCCAAGGCAGTTAGTTAAGGACTCAGTTTTTTCCTCAGAGCAATGGAGATAAGAGTTAAAACCTACATCATAGGTCACTTTTGAGGAGCGATGTATGCAGTACAGCTGGCACAGAAAGAAACACTAAAGAAATGTTAGCAGATGAATTCTCAATACCAGTGGTTCTGAACTAGGGTCAATGTTGCCCCTCATCCCTGACCCATCCCAGGGAACATTCTGCCCCATCAGGAAGCATTTCTGGTTGTAACAGAGTACTGCTGGCATCTAGTGGGTAGAAGCCATGAGTTCTACAAACAACCTGAATTGCCAGGACAGCTCCCCACAACAAAGAATCACTGAATCCAAAATGTCAGTGACGCCAAAGTTGAGAAACCCTGCACTCTACTGATGTCATCTCTGTATTTCCATCCTTGGGATTCTGTATTTCTAGATAGTAGTTCTCAAGACCCATGATGACTGGTCCTTTGTTCACTCTCAGTAAATTGGAGACTTTTGTCTTTCCCCTCCCATAAAATGGTGAGGGCATATATAGCACATCAACATGGCATGACTTAGTCCTGTCACTATTTAAAATAAGTAAGTAAATAAATAAGAACAATATAGAAATTGCTCTGATAAGGTGTAATCTGAGCTATAGCTACCCAATACTAAAGCACTATGTTAAACACATGTTGTAATTTGTAAGGCAACAATAAAGGGCTGTTTCTAGGGGCGTTTCAAAGCACCAAGGAGCAATATATTGGAATGCATTGTTATTTCTGCAGCTGTAATTATTGGTGAGGCTGTTTCCAAAAGAAACAAAAGCCACGAATGAACTTGTAAAGCTAGCCTGTGTACAGTAGGTGGCTAGAGGTAAACATCAGATAAGAGCTGCTCTTCACATAGTTGAATGGGTTTTTCCTTACTCAGTCACTCTTCTCTATGGCTCACTTAGGCCCAGAGCTGTTGCCCCTTTATTTTCCTTAAGAAAGTCGAATCTCTGGGTTTCTCTAAGTATAAGATGATATCACTGGCAAAGAGCCTCAATTTGAAGCTTTCGGCCCCCTTTATTTCCTTCCCTTGACTAATTCTATTGGCTAGAACTTCCAGTACTATGTTGAATAGTAGTGATACAGGACAACCTTGTCTGGTTCCAGTTCTAAGTGGAAAAGCTTTCAGTTTTACTCCATTCAGTATAATATTAACTGTGAGCTTGCTGTGGATGGCTTTGATCATTTTAGGAAATGTGCCACCTATGCATATATTCTTCAGTGTTCTAATTAGAAAAAGATGCTGAGTTTTATTGAATGCTTTTTTTCTGCATCTATTGAAAAGATCATATGGTCTTTATTTTTGCTTCTGTTGATATGATGAATTACATTTATGGACTTGGATATGTTAAACCAGCCTTGCATCTCTGGGATGAAAACTGCTTGATCATGATGTATGACTTTTTAATAAGAAGCTATAATCTATTGGCTAAGATTTTATTGAGAATTTTTGCATCTATAGTCATTAGTGAAATTGGTCTAAAGTTCTCCTTTTTAGTTGGATTGTTTTCCTTGTTTTGATATCGGGGGATGTTTGCTTCATAGAATGGTTGAGGAAGAGTCTCTTCTTCTCAGTTTTTTGAAGTAATTTCTGTAGTAGGAGTATAAGCTCTTCTTTGAAGGTTTGCTGGAATTCTGCTAGGAGGTCATCTGGACCAGGGCATTTTTGTTGTTGTTGTTGTTGGGAGATATTTTTATTGTTTCTTTGATCTCAGTGCTTGAAATCAGTCTGTTCAAGGGATCTATTTCTTCTTGGTTAAGTCTAGGGAGAGGGTGTGATTCCAAGTATTGATCCATTTCCTCCACATTGTCAAAGTTCTAGGCACAGAGTTCTTATAGCATTGAGAGTTAATCTCTTGTATCTCTGTGGCATCTATTATTTCCCCTTTATAGTTTCTGATTTGAGGTTACTTTTCTGTTTCTGGTTAATCTGACCAAAAGTTTATCAATTTAACATTTTTTTTTAAACTCACTTTTTGTTTTGTTAATTTTCTGAATGATTTTTTATTTTCAATTTCATTAATCTCTGGTTTAATTCTGGTTATTTCTTTTCTTTTGCTGTGTCCACAAATCAGTAGCTTTTTATATGCCAATAACAGCCAAGTTTTAGAAGTCAGTCAAGGACACAATTTTCTTCACAGTAGCTTCAAAGAAAATGAAATATCTAGGAATATACCTAACAAAAGAGGGGAAGGATCTCTATAAAGAAAATTATGAAACCCTAAGAAAAGAAATAGCAGAAGATATTACCAAATGAAAGAACATAACCATGCTCATGGCTGGGAAAAATCAACATTGTCAAAATGTCTATACTACCCCAAGCAATCTACAGATTCAGTACAATCCCCATTAAAATACCATCATCATACTCTCAAGATTTGGAAAAAATAATTCTTTACTTTGTATGGAACCAGAAAAAAACCCATATAGCCAAGGCAATTCTTAGTAATAAAAATGAAGCCAGGGGCATCAGCCTATCAGACTTTATGCTGTACTACAAGGCCATAGTAGTGAGTAAACTCACTTTTTGTTTTGTTATATGTATAGTATTCTCTATACATCCTTGGAATTGGAATAAAAATAGAGACATAGACATTTGGGACCAAATAGAACATCATGAGATGAAGCTAACATCTTACAACCACCTTATCTTTGATATACCAAACAAGAACATACACTGGGGAAAAGAATCCCCACTCAGCAAATGGTGCTGAGAGAACTAAATAAACACATGTAAAAGACTGAAACTGGATCTGTGCCTTTCTCCACTCACAAAAATTGATTGAAAATGGATAAAATATTTAAATCTAAGGCATGAAACAATAAAAATCCCTGAAAAAAGTATGGGGAAAACACTTGAAGGTATTGGCCTGGGGAAAGATTTTATGAAGAAGACTTCCAAAGCAATTGCAACAACAACAAAAATAAACAAATGGGACTTAATTAAACCTAAAAACTTCTGTACAGCTAAGGAGACAACAATCAAAGCAAATAGACAGCCTTCAGAATGGGAAAAGATATTTGCATATTATGAATTGAATAAAAGCTTAATAAGTAGGATCTATAGAGAACTCAAATGAATCAATGAAAAAAGAGCCAAAAATCCCTTATATCACTAAGCAAGACAGATGAATAGAACCTCTTCTAAAGAAGACAGATGAATGGCTAGCAAACATATGAAAAAATGCTCATCATCCCTAATCATCAGAGAAACGCAAATCAAAACCACCCTGAGATATCACCTAATGCTAGTGAGAATGGCCCACATCACAGAATCTCAAAGCTGCAGCTGCTGGCGTGGATGTGGAGAGAAAAGAACATTTTTATCCTTCTGGTGGGACTGTAAACTTCGTTTTTGGAAGGATGTATAGAGAATTCTCAAAGAACTCAAATTAGACCTCCCATTTGATCCTGCAATCCCATTATTGCATCTACCCAGAAGAAAAAAATGCTTTTATCATAAGGACATTTGCACTAGATTGTTTATTGCAACTCAATTTACAATTGCCAAATTGTGGAAACAACCTAAAAGCTGTGATATATTCAGCCACTAAAAAAGGATGGAGACTTTACATCTTTTGTGTTAACCTGGATGGAGGTGGAACGCATTCCTTTGAGTAAAGCATCACAAGAATGGAGAAGTAAGAATCCAACATGCTCAAGTCTAATATGAAGATAATAGATGACCTAATACATGGTGAGGGGTGGGGGAATGAGGAAGTGGGGAGAAGTTAGGAGGGAGAGTTGGGGGTGGTCATGGTATATGACATACCTTTTGGCTGTGGGATACAATTATAAGAGGGAATTTACTTAGTAAATGTAATCAGTGTAACCTAATTCTTTGTACCCTCAATGATTTCCAAACAATGAAAAAAGAATTTGCTAATATAGTAGAAAAAAGGGGGGGGGGGAGTTAAAGAATGCCTTTAACTCCAAGATGACTCAGGGTCTTTGCCATGTATTTCATTTCCTCTTCTCTCAAAGGAAGGGTGGTTTTCCCCACTCTCCAGTTCATTTGTTTGCTCATTTATAAAGTATTTGTGGCTATTCTAGGCTTAGGCAGTACAGGCATAATGGCGCTGGTCCCCATGGAGCACACAGTCCCCTGGGGGATGGGGACATTCATCAATAAGCAAACAAATTAATAAGTCCTGATTTGTGACCAGGCCTGTATAGAAGCAAGGAGACAATAAAATCAGAGACATGATAGACAATAAAATCAGAGTCCTGCTTAGGCAGCATGTTCGGTCAGACAAAGTCTCTTTGAGGCAATGGCATTTCTAGTGAATAAAGAGTAGAGGCTCTCCAAAGAGAAAGGTAGGGAACCAGCCCTCTAGTGGGGGAGAAGAACCAGCATGTGCAAAGGCCACAAGGCAGGACGGAGTTGATTGTGCTCAGGGTCAAGAAATTGGTGAATGAGGCTTGCCTGGTAAGAGAGAACCAAACCAGGAGGAGAAGAGCTGGAAGTTATTTTGAAAGCATCAGGGAAATGGGAGGATTTCAAAGCTGGGCAGTACTTAATATTTGTTAACATTTAGTTGCCTTTTCTTTGGGCCAGGAGCACTTTATACACAGTAACTCACTTATCTCAGAAGGTGAATGTGAGTGTTAAGAACTATTTTATCTACTTCTACAGATAAGAAAATGGAGGTTTTGCAACCCAGGGTCAGGGTTTCTCAGTCTCACACTATTGACATATGGAACAAGCTGTCATGTTGACAGTGAGTTGTTTAGCAGCAACTCAACCCTCTAGTCACTAGATGCCAGCAGCAACCTCCTCCTTTCCCCGAAGTGACAACTAAAAACATGTCCAAACTTTGTCAAATATCCCTTGGGAGCAGACAAGCAAAACGATTGCTGGTTGAGAACCCCTGCTATAGAGAAAGAAAAAAAAAAATGAAAGCATCTCTGATCCCATCGTCTAGTAATGCCCCTATATTGATGCCTTACGGCCCCTGACTAAGCTTCCTGTGTTTGCAAAGACCAACCACCTCAGAGCAATGGTTCTCTCCTTCCCCAACTTGTAGATACTTGACTCTGTGGGCCACACCACTCAATAAATCATCCAGAAAGTGAGGTGAGTTGCATGGCTCAGCATTCCTGAGCACTGAAACAGATCTTGAAGGCAGGAGAGGGGAGGTGTGCCGAGAGGAAGCAGAACACAGACAAGTCCAGCATTCTGGGCCTCATCGCCCCTCCACTCCTGAGCATCCTTCCTGCTTGTCTTAGAAGCCCACTCAGTGGTACCACATGACCCTGAGGAAGTGCTATCTCTGAATCTGAGAATTAGTGACTCTGAACTACTGACGATGACGTGGTTTGGAGACACAGAAGAGTGCCTCCTTTCCTTGGACCAGCCCTCTAGACCACACCAGAGAACAGGAGGAGAGAAGGATGGGTATGACTTGCTTAGAGACCCATGGAAGAGATGGTGCACCATGGTAAACTAGCTTCAGAGTCTTGATTTGAAAAAGTGTGACTGTGTCCAGCATTGTTGAGTGTTCACTTAATGTCCCATCAGTGCTTGTTTATACATTCAGTTAATTCAACACTTGGGATGTCAAAGATGTGCTGTTAGCCCTCTTCACTTCAAAACCATTTCTGTCACTCAAGGTCTTGGGATCCACCACCATCAGAATCCACCAGCCGAAGATTCACTGACTCATTCAAAAGTGAGGGTCTTTCACTTTGAAGAGAGAGATTCAACATAACTTGTTAGGGGGATAAGAAGAGTTTGACCTTGTCTTGGAGTTGGGTGAACTGAAGGCTAGTCAGACATTTAAATAATGAGAAGTGAACTAGGTAAGGAAAACGGGTACAGGAAAAGCATTCTAGGTAGGAAGTGTGGCAGGTGCAAAGGACCAGCACACAAGCTGGCTTTGTAAATGCAGAATTTTCAGATAGTATCTCATTCCAAGGGAATGTGTTTTACAGGCATGTAGGGGTGTGTGTGTATACACGTATGTGTACAAATGTGTGATTGTTTTAATTTGGCATCACTGGGTGCTGTCCATGTTGCATAATATTGGGGTATAGTCAAAATTTGGCTTGACCTTATTTGCCCTGTGGTGTGATCATTTAATTTCCACTAATACATATTACTTGCTTATACACAATAGACTTTGCCGTGTAGATCAGCTCTGAAAGGCAAATTTGCTAATCTGAATCTTTGACTTAATAAAGACCTTACTGGATAGAAATCACCAAACAATGTTTTAACATAGTAAAGTGAGAAGAAAGACTGACATCTGCAGGATTGTGTCCAATAAAATAAATATTATAAAGAGCAAAAAACTGGGATTCAGGAAAATCTAGACAGGACTGATGATTAAAACTTTGGAAGTAAAGTGACCTTGTGGAAAGAGCATGAATTTTCAGGTCAGAACTACCCAGAGTCAAACCTGAGCTTCCCCTCATATGTGGCCCTAAACAAATTGGCTTCATTGTTCTGAGCCTCTTTTATCTGTAAAATGGAGTAATGACAGCTACTTCACAGGATCCATGTGAAGCGTAGCGATGACTTATGAGCAATACCTGGCACAGGATTGCTACAAAGCATAGCTACCATCATTATCATTTTTTTTTTTTTTTGGAGGCAGAGTCTCACTGTGTCACCCTCGGTAGAGTACCATGGCATCACAGCTCACAGCAACCTCAAACTCTTGGGCTTAAGTGGCCCAATTCTCTTGCCTCAGCCTCCCAAGTAGCTGGGACTATAGGCGCCCACCACAACACCCAGCTATTTTTGTGTTGCAGTTGTCATTGCTGTTTAGCTGGCCTGGGCTGGGTTTGAACCTACCATATGGGCAGGGTATAACCCCTGTGCTACAGACACTGAGCCCATCATTATGATTAATATAATGAAATTGGAACTGCTGGATTTTTAACTGTGAGCTATAGGTTTTATTCAGAGCTTCTTGGTGGCCACAGCAAAAGAGGAAAGTTGATTGCTATTGTTCATGTACAAAAATGTAGAAATGCTTCAAAGCAAGATAAGGTCATCTAGGAATTTAGGCATCAAAGAAATATTTGGTCCAGGTCTTCACTGAGGGCTCACTGAGAAATAAAAGAGACAATATCGGCTTGGTGCCTGTCCTATGGCTCAAGTGGCTAAGGTGCCAGTCACATACATCTAAGGTGGCGGGTTCGAATCCAGCCTGGGCCCGCCAAAACAACAATGACGGCTGCAACCAAAAAATGACCAGCGTTGTGGCGGGCGCCTGTGGTCCCAGCTACTTGGGAGGCGGAGGCAGGAGACTCACTTGAGCCCAGGAGTTGGAGGTTGCTGTGAGCTGTGATGCCACGGCACTCTACCCAGGGGGATAGCTTGAGGCTCTGTTGCAAAAAAATAAAAGAGAGAGACAATATCTTTAACATCATCCCTGTGGCAGATAAATACAAGTTCTATGTGTTTGTTTCCTCTTTAATCTTTCAGAGTAAGCCAAAGTCATAATGCTAAAGAACGATTGTGGGGCAGGAACTTTATTCTAATTCAGCCTTACATCTGCCAAAAACATTCTTGCATCAATAGTGTTTACTACATAGATTATCAGCTCATTCTTTTCTTATTTCATAGGCACACATCATGCCTGTTCCTGAGGCATTATCTTTGTTAAACCCCTCAGTAACTCTTTAAAGTTTGTAGTATAATTCCCATTTCACAGATGAAAAAACTGAGGCTTACAGCCCTAAGTTAGTCACAAAGCTAATGAGTGATGAAACCAGTACTTAAACCAAGATCTATTTAACTCCCATGACTCTGTCCTCACTGTCTCCCCTAGACTGCCATCGTAACAAAGGATACTTTCCTGAAGAGAAAAAAAGGAGCCCTGTGTAAAAGTAAAAAGGAGGAAAATTAAATTGGGGGTTCTAGGTATAAAATCATTTTATTAGTAAGACATCAAGGAAGATCGTTTTGTAAATGAGTTTTCTGGGAGGGATGTTTTAATCATTTTTGTTGTCATTTTGGTTTATTCCAAGCCATTTAACTAAAATGACATAGATAAAAAGCATAGTAAGAAACACATTTAACAAAATCATGACAGTACTATATATACATATATATACCAAATTGCATGGGTGGCTCTGATTTTGAATTCTGTGCATTCAAAACCAGTGGAAATGCACATGTTTCTATTAAGAAGAATAATTCAAATCTGTAATTTATAACATGTAATTCTATATTTAATCAATTAGATTAACTCATATCCAGTAAACACACCTAAAGTTAATTGACATTTAAAATATCCTCCCTGTCAATTTAATTTTCATTTTTCTACATGATTCTGAGTGTATAATAGATTAGTCATAGTCCACATATTAAAGTCAAATAATTAGTGTCTTCAAAGGGAATGGTGCCTCGGAATTAGACAAGAAGTTTCACTTGCAATAAAGACCTTAATAGTTAGTTGCTTTCAACATTTTCTTCACCCAAGTTGATGATGATGATGATCACCAAAAACTGTGAAAGGTCTAAGATTTTGCTTTGCTTATGAACTGACAAGTTAGGTTTCCAGAGCTTCCTAGATGCTGGCGGATGACACAAAACTCCTAGAAAGTGACAAAGGATGATTGCATTAATGTACACAGCTATGACTTAATTAAAAAAAAAAAAAAGAAAGTGACAAAGGACTGTCCTCCTCACAGCACAGCAGAGGGCACATGTTTCCCACTTGCACCAATTTCCCATGTTCCCCACATCCCATGGGGTGCCCTGAAGGAGCCCAAACAGGTACTGCATTTGCAGTGGGTCTGTGTCACAGCTTAGGAATCCTGAACCTTAGAATGCCCAGACTGATGGCAGTGACGTGCTGACAGCAAACCTGCCCAGTCTTTGTCCTGGAAGGAAATGGTATCTCTATTAGCCTGGTCAGGACACAAATCTTCCCTCCAGAAAAATCCTACCTCTATCTTGCAAGACAGACACATAAACATCTCTGAAAGAATAATCAAGAACAAAAGCTATCGCAGGGAATGTAGCATCCTGGAGAATCACTTTCTAACTATGATGATGATGGTGGCAGCTAACAATTATTAAGTTCCCATTTCCCAGAAATTAGCCAGCCCTTTACGTGCATCATTTCACTCATCTCATCACAACCCTCAAATAATATTATCTATGTTTATACATAAACATAGTTGAGACTCAGTAAGCAACTTCCCCAGGGTCACATACACAGAAAGTGGAAGAACCAACACTTGAGTGTGGGTCTCTGTGGCTCTAGAATCTGTGCCCTTCATCCTAACATGATCTTGCTCCTTTACAAAATATATTTAGGCCTCAATGTGTTCCATAGAGGGAACAAGTTGTTATTTAAAAATAGAAATATAGATCTGTGAGGCTTTAATTTTTCTTACCAAGATAACAAATAGGTGAAATTGTTAGATGACAGATCGCAGATTTGAATCCAGGAAATCCACCTCCAGAGCCTAGAACACTTCACTCCCAGGCTATGTGGCCAACTCTGTGCAGATCACCCTTCAGTTACAAAAGCCAGAATCTAGAGTCAGCTCTGGACAACTAGCCCCCTTATTTGGTTCACTACCCTTTTATTTAAGAAATACATGGATCTTCAGAGCACCCAGATCTGTGAAGAACTGTTCTTCTCCTGGAGAATGTGGGCAACTTAGATACGTGTTCCCCACATGTTCTGTCGGAGGAGGACCATTACAACAGGTGCTGGAAAATGACCATTGAGTTCAAACTTTGATAAGCAGTTCCATAGGGTGGAGTGGCTAATGAAGTTAATGCCAAAATATTTGCTGATATCTAGAAAGACTCCTGGCAGTGGCTTCCCTCTCAGCACCTGCAGGCTTCTAATACTTTCTGAGCCAGTGCGGGTCCTTCCTTCCTTCATTCCTTCAACAAATTCCTAATGAATGTCTGCTATGTGTGAGATCCTTGTTCCTAATCTAGTGTAATACTGACAAGCAGGCCTATTATTAGGATATAAAGTGATACATCCCGTAAGGAAGCTATATGGAAAGATTAATGAGAAGAGGCAGAAAAAAGTACCTAACACTTAGAGACACTGGGAGAAGCTTCCCTTTGATAACACTTGGGCCAAACTTTAAAAGTTGAGTAGAAATTTGTTCTATGTATGTGCTTCAGTGCATTTATCTCAACCTGCAATGTTGAGTTTATTTATTGCTTGCTTGTGTATTATCTGTTTCCCACTTGTTTCATGCCCGCTTTCACGGTCCCAGATGTGCGTGTACATGTAGTGCATAGAACACAGTCGATGGGTCAGTAATCATTGAATTAATGAGTGTTAAATATTAAGTTTTGCTTTCTTTCTGTATGATGGTCACTTTAACATATATATATGCTACAAGTTTAGTTTCAAAATATTATTTTGTTATAGGTTACTTTCAGGAAACGTATTAATTATTTGATGTAAGCACGTCAAATTGTATAAAAAAACAACACGTTGTACCCCACATATGCATAAATGTATTTATGATCTACGTGTATATGTCTTAATAAAAATAAAAAATTGTCTTTATGGCAGTATCTATCTTCTATGCCAACAGGAAACAAAGCAAAGTCAGTTGATTGGCTGATTTATTCATTATTCATTAACTATTTTCTAGAAAGCATCTATGACACGCAAAGTGGTGGATGCTAAGCCACACCAACCAAAGACTTGATCCTTACTTGTGAAGAAATCAAACATAGTCATGAGACACCATTAGTGGGTTTCATTGCTAGTAGCAATGAAAATAATTTTATAGTTGGGGGTCACCACAACATGAGGAACAATATTAAAGGGTTGTAGCATTAGGAAGATTGAGAACCACTGGCCTGGACCATCTCCATGCCATCTCACTTCTCTTTTTCTCTTAAAAGGAAAAGTGCACAGAAAATGAAATTATAAATATAATCATTCTTACAGTTTTAAGAAAAATGATGAGTTAAGCTTAGAAATATCGGCTCAGCGCCTGTGGCTCAAATGGCTAGGGTGCCAGCCACATACACCTAAGGTACAGGTTCGAATCCAGCCTGGTCCCGCCAAACAACAATGATGGCTGCAACCAAAAAATGGCCGGGCATTGTGGCAGGTGCCTGTGGTCCCAGCTACTTGGGAGACGGAGGCAGGAGACTCGCTTGAGCCCAGGAGTTGGAGGTTGCTATGAGCTGTGATGCCATGGCACTCTACCCAGGGGGACAGCTTGAGGCTC